>PVHY01001112.1:0-174014 GCA_004024945.1 Uropsilus gracilis | reverse complement strand
TTGTAATCCCAGAGATTCACCCTCCCACCCTCTCCACCATTCCCTCCTTTCTTCCTGCTCCAAGTTGTGCTCTTCAGTTTAGTGGTTTCCTTGTTTTGACTTATCCTCATGGCTTTTGTTTATTTTTTTACTATATCCCATATATTAGTGAAAGCATTTGGTTTCTGTCTTTTACTTTTGACCTGTTTCTACTAATATTTCTTCTAAGTACATTCATGTTATCATAATATCATCCAATTTGTCATTTTTAATTGATAAGTAATATTCCATCATGTATATACCACAATTTTTTCATCCAGTCATCTCTTTGGGGGCATTTAGGTTGCTTCCAAGTCCTTGCAATTATAAATAGTGTTACAGTAAACATCCAAGCACAGCTATCCCTTTGTACCCACATTGAAGTCTCATTTGGGTAGATCCCCAAGAGAGTAATTGCTGGGTCAAATGGTAGTCCCATTTTCATTAATTTGAGGGTCCTCCACACTCCTTTCCATAGTGGCTGGACCAGTTTACATTCCCACCAGCAGTGTAAGAGTGTTCCTTTCTCTCCACATCCTTGCCAGCACTTGTTGTTGTCCGTTCATTGGATGTGGGCCATTGTTTCTAGTGTAAGGTGATATCTCATTGTGGGTTTGATTTGCATTTCCCTTATTGCTAGTGACATTGAGCAATTTTTCATGTGCCTGTTGGCCATTTGTATTTTCCTCTTTGGAGAAGTGTTTTTTTAGTTCTTCTCCCCAATGTATGATTGTGCTTTTTGTTTTGCTTTTGGTTAGTTGTGTGAGTTCCTTGTGGATCTTCGTTATTAAACCCTATTGCTCTTGTGGAGGGCAAAAATTTTTTCCCATTTGGTTGGGCTTCTTTTGTTTTTTCTATTGTCTCTTTTGTTGTACAAAAGCTTTTTATTTTGAAGTAGTCCCATCTGTTTATGTTTTCCTTCATTTTTTTGACAGATGTAGATGTGTCCAAAAAGGATTTCTGAATTGTAATTCATGGAGGGTTTTTCCCAAGTTTTCCTCTATGTATGTTATGGTTTCAGGTCTGACATCTAAGTTTTTCATTCACTTTGAATTGATTTTTGACCATGGTGTGAGGGAGTTGTCTTGGTCCATTTTTTTGCATGTCTTAGTCCAATAGTCCCAGCACCATTTATTGAAGAGGCTATCTTTGTTCCAATGTAGGTTTTTCACTCCTTTGTCAAAGATTAGTTGACTATATATGTGTGGTTTTATTTCCAGGCATTCAATTCTGTTCCTTTGGTCTGATTGTCAGTTTTTGTACCAGTACCAAGCTATTTAAATTATTGGCTTTATAATATTTCCATTATCTTTTTTTCTGGTCAAGAGGTTTTTTGATATTCGAGGTCTTTTGTTATTCCATATGAATTTCAGTAATTTTTGTTCTATCTATTTAAAAAATGTCATTGGGATTTTTATTGGGGTTGCGTTGAATCTGTAGATTGCTTTTGGTAGGATGGACATTTTGATGATATTAATACTTCCAATCCATGAGCAGAGAATGTCTTTCCATTTCCTAATGTCTTCTCCTATCTCTTTTAGCAGCATTCTAAAGTTTTCTTTGTATAGTTCTTCCATGTGTTTTGTTAGGTTTATTCCCAGGTTTTTTGTTTTTTTTTTTTTTTTTTTTTTTTTTTTTTTTTTTTTTTTTTTTTTTTTTTTTTTTTTTTTTTTTTTTTTTTTTTTTTTTTTTTTTTTTTTTTTTTTTTTTTTTTTTTTTTTTTTTTTTTTTTTTTTTTTTTTTTTTTTTTTGATGCAATGGTAAATGAGATGGTTTTTCTGATTTCTTCTTCTTCTATTTGACTTTTGGCATATAGGAAAACTACCCACTTCTGTGTCTTGATTTTGTGTCCAGCTACCTTACTGAACTGGTTTATTATTTCAAGTAATTTTTCTGTGCAGTTTTTGGGGTTATCTATATAGAGAATCATGTCATCAGCATATAATGATAGCTTCAGTTCCTCTTTTCCAGCTTATAAGCCTTTTATGTCTTTCTCTTGTCTTATTGTCTTAGCTAGAACTTCCAGTACAATGTTAAAGAGTAGTGGGGACAATGGGCATCCTTGCCTGGTTCCAGATCTTAGCTAGAATGATTTAAGTTTTTCCCCATTTAGGATGATGTTTGATGTAGGTTTGTCATAGATGGCTTTTATTATGTTGAGGTAAGTTCCTTTAATCTCTAATTTTTCAAGGGCTTTTATCATGAATGGATGTTGGACTTTGTCAAATGCTTTCTCTGAATCTACTGATATTATCAAGTGGTTTTGTTTTTCTCTTTGTTGATGTGATGTATTATGTTAATGGATTTCCAGATGATGAACCATCCTTGTGCTCCTGGGATAAATCCCACTTGGTCATGGTTAATAATGCTTTTTATGCATCATTGGATTCGATTTGCCAGGATATTGTTTAAAATTTTTGCATCCATGTTCATTAGAGAAATTGGTCTATAGTTTTCTTTCATGGAGCTGTCCTTATTTGATTTTGGTATAAGTGTGATGTCTGCTTTGTAAATGTGTTTGGCAGTTTTCCTTCTTTCTCAATTTTTTAGAAAAGCTTTAGTAGTCCAGATATTATTGCATCTTTGAATGTCTGGTAGAATTCATTTGTAAAGCCGTCAGGTCCTGGTCTCTTGTTTTTAGGTAGAGTTTTGATGACTGCTTCAATTTCACTGCTTGTGATTGGTTTATTTAAGTTCTCTATATCTTCCTTGTTTAATTTGGGGAGTTGTAGCTTTCTAAGAATCAGTCCATCTCATAGAGGTTGTATTTATTACCAAATAGTTGTTCATAGTAATCTCTAATTATCCTTTGGATTTCTTGTGTGTCTGTGGTAATTTCTCCTCTTTCATTTGTGATTCTGTTTATCTGAATTTTCTCTCTTCTTTCTTTTGTGAGCTTTGCAAGGGGCTTATTAATTTTATTTATTCCTTTCAAAGAACCAGCTTTTGGTATTGTTGATCTTCTGGATAATCTTTATGGCTTCTAGGTTATTAATTTCTTCTTTTATTTTTGTTATTTCTTGTCTTCTGCTGGGTTTTAGGTTTTTTTGTTGCTCTTTTTCTAATTTTTCGAGTTGATAGGTTAGGTTGTCTTTTTGGTTAGTTTATTGGTTTTTGATATGGGCCTGTATTGCCATGAACCTTCCTCTTAGATATGCTTTTGCTGCATCCTAGACATTTTGGAATGTTGTATCTTCTTTGTCATTTGCTTCGAAGTAAGTTTAATTTCTTCTTTAACTTCTTCAATTATCCATTCTTCATTTAGTAGTATGTTCTTCCATTTCCAAGTGTTGGCTATTCTTCTTGCTTTCTTTTCATTGTTGGTTTCTAAATACCCTTATGGTCTGAAACAAAAAGTTGGTATTTTAATCTTTGTGTATTTATTCACGTTTGCCTTGTGACCTAGTATGTGGTCAATTTTAGAGAATGATCCGTGTGGATTTGAGAAGAAGGTATATTTTTTTTCCTTGTGGGTGTAGTGTCCTGTAGCTATCTATTAGGTCCATTTTGTATAGGTCTTCTTTTAAGGCTTTTGTGTCCTTGTGTAGCTTTTATTTTTTTTGATTTCTCCTTTGTTGAGAGTGGGGTGCTGAAGTCTCCTACTTCATATGTGTTTGCATCTATATTTGTTTTCAGTTATCTTAGTAGCTGTCTTGCAAATCTTAGTGCACCCTCATTTGGTGAGTATATGTTGATAATTGTTATGTCTTTTTAATTGGTTGAAACTTGAACCATTAGTTAGTGACTTTCTTTACCCTTTGTCACTTTTTAAATTTGAAATCTACTTTGTCTGCTATAAGATGACTACCCCTGTCTTTTTTTTTGGGGGGGGGGCATTTGCTTATAGAATTGTTTTCCATCCTTTCACCTTCAATCTATGCTTGTCTTTGGGAGGTAGCAGAAGGTTGGGTTCTGTCTTTTAATCCAGTCTGCAACTGCACTCTGTCTTTTGATTGAGGAGTTTAACCCATTGACATTTTGATTATTGATGTTTGAGGTTCTAACATTGGGTTCCTGGTGGTCATTTGGGATTCTACTTAATTTCTTCTTTCGCTTTTTTATTATCTGTTCTTTTTAGTCTTCTGCAGGTTTTGGTCTTAGGGTTTTTTGTAGGAGTTCTTGGAGTGGGGGGTTTGGTGGTAGCAAATTTCTGGAGGCACTGTTTGTCTGAGAAGGTTTTAATTTTTCCTTCATAAAGGAAGGACAATTTTGCTGGGTAGAGTATTTTTTGTTGTCATTTTTTGTCTTGTAGTGTTTTGAAGATGTGGCCCTTTTCCCTCCTTGCTTGGAGTGTCTCTTCTGAGAAATTTGAGGTCAATCTAATGGGTTTTCCTTTGTAGGTTATGTTTCCTCTCTTTGTTATTCTCATAATTTTTTCTTTATCTTTGGCTCTTCAAAGTTTTACTATGATGTGTCTTCTGTGTTTCTTCTTTCATTAAAGTAGTTTGGTGTCCTTTTTGCTTCCTGTATGTCATTTCTTTCTTCAGGTTTGGGAAATTCTTCTCCATTATTTATTGAAAAGTCTTTCAGATCCTATGTCTTTCTCTTTTCCTTCTGGGATTCCAGTTACTCTTATATTTGTTTTCTTTAGGGTATCTATCTGAAAGATCTCTGACTTTTTTTCTTCTGTCTTCTTATTTTCTCTCTCTCTCTCTTTCTTCATCCTCTCTACTTCTGTATCCTGTAATGTGCTGATTCATTCTTCTATTTTTTCTAATCTGCTTTCCTGGCTTTCCCCTGCATTTTAAGCTCTTCTATTGCTTTTCTTGTACACTGTACCTCCTGCAGCTTCTTATTTAGGGTTTCAATTTTATTTTTCTGTTCATCAATGATATTGCTCATTTTGCTGAATTCTTTTCTATATTTTTCTGCTACTTCTTTTAGTTCATTGAAAGCCAACCTCCTGCTTTTCTTTTTTTCCCCCTCTTCCTTGGCCTCTTCGAGTGCTTTTATCACATTGATTCTGAATTCTTTTTCTGACATATAAAGTCATCCATGTTGGTTTCTGCAGATTGTTTATATTTTGTTGGTGAGTTATTTTTCTTAGGACTTGTTTGGGTATTTGTATTCTTCCTCCTTCCTTTGTTTTCCTTTCAGACTTGCTCTACATATTGAGTAACTACTGCTGTAGTATTAGATGGCATGTTGAAACCTATCCACTTGTGGTTAATTCTGTTGTGCTTTTGCTGCTGTGGTGATTATATCTTGTTTCTGTTAACTTTTTGGAGAACAAGTTCCGTTTCAGAGAGTGGATATGGTGAGTAAATATGGTTTCTATTGTATTGTCTGTCTTCTATTTTCATTGTTTCTCCTCTTCTAGATTGATGAATCTTAAATATTTCTTAGTGCCTCTGAGCATCTAGGGTTTGTCATATAAACCTTTTTCACTGGGGTGTCTTATGGGCTGCTGGGGTGTGGGATCTTTGACATCAAGTTGTATTTCCCTGGGCCAGTAAAACTCAACCCACACCTCAGTCAGAATAGTGGAGGCCCCTTCAGTTGCAAAGCTTGCAACCCCACCCTATCTCCAAGGTGTGTTGCTTTGGCAACTGGAAGTAGTCCTGTGCTGGCTGAAGCCCTCACCTGAGCCCCATTAGGCTGCTGGGGTGGAGACTCTTCACCTCCAAGTTGTATTTCCCTAGTGATAGGACATTCTTTATCTACTTTGTGATCACCAAATTCATCTATGTTCAAACCCTAAAAAATGACTTAATTTCATTTATAAAATACATCTTGTAGGGGCATCTTTGCTGATAATAGACTAATGGCATCACCCCTGTTTGGGGATGAGGGCTTTTGACCTTAATTGTTCCAAGGGTAGCATATGTGGGTGATGTCACTGATACAGAAGATTTTCTGCCAATTGGGAAACCAAGGAAATGTGACCAGAGATTGAGTCAGAGAGACTGTGTCATCTCACTCAGTGTGTTACTATGTTTATTGCATCCCACTGACTTGTGGAATTTTTTTTAAGTCTTCCCGAAATCCAGATTTAGTTCCAGTAATGTTCACTTTTTGGGAAATGTAGATAAGATTAAATCTCTCAGGCCTGGCTTCATGCAGAGTGGACAGACTTCTGGCTTGAGTTTTACTATAGCATTTGTACTTTGTCCATGAGATTGGAAGCCCTTAAGCATGTAGTGCATTTAAATCAAACAACACGTAAATAATTTGAGTTCATCTTCCTGTTATTTAGATTATTCAATAGGAAGTATATGGTTCATAGAGCAAAAGCATTAGTGTTCAGATTTAAGTCTCTTGTGATATGCTTCTCCACAGCCTCAGAAATAGGATTTGAGAAGATTATGGAGATCATGTGCTTTCCTTGATGTCTTTGGAGTGCCAGCTAAAAGAACAGAAACAGGATATTAATTTCCACAGTGTGGAATAAATTACATTTTTATGTAACATTTTTATAAATTTTAATTTGAAAATGACCCTCAACTCTTGCTTACTTCTTATAAATAAGTTTTCATAAGATAACTACAATTGGGATTACAGTGATGCTTAAGACTGAGCAGAATGAGGAAGACAGAGATCTCTGACTTCAAAGTCTTCCCTACTCTCCATTTCCTTTCCCCTAGCCATCAACTCCACCCTAAGCATGTTGCTTTTTAACCTCTGAAAATTCATGCAAGCTTGGAGTCTGGCTCTGACTACAAGTCAGGAAACAGCCCATATGCAGTGTCCAGAGAGGAAGAGTAAATAACAAAGAAAACACAAAAGATTTTTTTTAATCAGAACCTTTACAAAGTTTATTTGGAGGAATGGGTGAATGGTGTTTTTGTTTGTTTTATTTTAAACTGACTGTTCCCAATGGATTAAGAGCATAGAGTTGAGGTAAGGACAAGTTGGCTTTCAGCCTGCAGACTCTTCCTTGTTACACCCAAAGGGAATTTTAGAAGCATTTGAAATTCTTCAGATCTTAAATTTGGAGACCAAGGGTGGAGTCCAGACACACAACTTTCAGCTGATGTTTGTTAATTCAGTGCTTGCAGAGTGACCTCAACTGGTCAAACTCTTTCACAAGGGAGGAAACAACACCCTGGGATATAGCTGAAGGGTTGAGAGAAAATGGGGCATCTGGAAAAGTTTGGTAGGAAACTGGAGATGCTGACTTGGAACATATATGTCTCTGAAGGAAAGGAGGGTAACCAAGTTGGAAATTGTGTCAAAAAAAGAATCCCTTAAGTCCACCTATAGTAAAGAGGTAGAAATGAAAAAAATGCTAAAGTAGTCCTACTAAATTAATGAACCACAATCAGGTAAATGAAGTCAAATTATTAAGACACCAACTGTGTAGTTAACCAAAGTTTTCACACTGGTGAGTTCAATTTCATTCTCCTTTAAATTGAGACATGGTAAATATTGTTCTAATTCCTCCATAGTTATGGGAACCATACTCCCAGTTTGGCTTTATACCCTTTATAATTATTATCACTATTAATTAATACTATTAATTAATTACCACCCTTTTAACTCCCAGAATTTGCAATTTGGATGATGAATTATATGGTCATCCTTTTCAAGCCCTATGACTCACACAACTTGAGATGATTTCTAGTAATAGATTATGGTGTGATGACTAGGAAGTCACCAAAAGTCTAATAGACCTAATTACATAATAAACTTCTTAAAAACCAAAATGAAGTCTCCAACAGTGCTTCAGCAATTAGAAGTAGTTAAGTACAAATTCAAAACAAATTAACTCTGTCACAAGGTTGCCAAAACAAGTTAATAAGTTATCTTAAATTGTATAAATTGAAAACTAATGTCCAAAGCCTGGGAAGACACTGGTATTTATTTCACTGCTTTTGGATTATATCTCAAGAATAGCATTTGTTTCTAAGCCTGTTTATTAAGAAGGATTAATAAGTTGAAGCATATTCAGGAAATAACAACCAGGATAAAAACATTTGGGGAAGATATGTCTTAAGTGGTATGGTTAAAAGAACTAACAAATGGGAGGAAGGCTATCAAATCAGCTAGATGATTTCAAATTCCCAATGGAGGGAAGAGTTTACTTGCTTTGTTATAGTGAGGGATTAGAGAGTAATATCCACAGAAAAAGGAGATCCCACTTTGTTCCCTACGCCTAATGAAGGGGACATCTGAGCAGAGAAACAAGAATTGGAGAGGACTGGAAAAAGATTTGGAGAGATATATGGCAGAGACATGCAATGAAGTCATCCTTACTTCTTAGTTTTGGGCATGCAAGACATAGAAGAGACATATGGCGTCAAGACATGTAGATAAACTTAGAAGAGATGCAATAAGAGACCTGTAGTGAGCCTGGGAATGGCAGCCTTTGCCTTGATTTACACTCAGGTTTTGTTCCTTTCAACCCAAACCTACCTGGTCCCTCCTGGACATTTCCAGTGGTTCTCCATCTTGGACTTTTGGGAAGCTTTGGACCTCAGTAGTACTACTTATGGTTAACCCTGTTTGACTGGCCATTTACCCACAAGGGGGGAATAACTTTAGGTGTTTCATTGGGGAACTATTATCCTTTTTTCTCTTCTCCATTCCATTAAAGTTCTTTCACACTAAAAGTATGCTTTGTGTTTATGCAGTGGATGGCAGAACCTCTTCATGAAATTGGATAACAAACAAACAAAGCAGAACTTAATTAAATATACAAATGGGAGCAACTGGCCCTTTAAACCCAGCCACTCAGGTTAGTCCCAAACTGTGCAAGTAATAGCAAGACTACGCTATACCAAAAGAATCAAGAACAAGATTTACTCATTGAAAGACAAAATAAACAAAAGTCACTGAGCTTACACTGAAACCCCTTTTATTATCTTACCAACCAGTTCAGTCTCTAGTCCAAAAATTGCACATGACTCCCTCAGCCATGTGCATCCACAAAATGGTGGCTATCCCACCTTCAAGCCAAATGAAGAAACCAAAATGGTGGCATTGCTCCTCCTTCAAAAGCAGGATATTCAAATCTAATAAAGAAACCAGGATGGTGTTGTCAATCATCCCCCAAAAAGGTCCCGCATTCTTTCAGCCTCAACTCCAAAGTGGCCCGAAACCAGGAAGATTGACTTGATACAATAGCAACAAACACTTCAGGCATCTTACAATGGAAACAGGAACACAGAAAATTCTCTTCAGGTCTCTAGACAATTCCCAACCTTCATAGTTACAATTTTAAAGCAAGTTTTCAAGTACCACATTTCCAGTTCAGCTTACAAAGGACACAAGTTTCTCCAACAAGCTTCCCCAGGTTCATCACCAGCCCAGATTGGAGATGGAAGCCCACAATATGACTTCCTTCCCTGGCCTGCTGCCACAAATGGCAGCAGCAGCTCTGCAGCCTCCAGCCTCTTGCTGTTCCTCCCTGCTCTCCCTTCTCCTTCTCCAGCCTTTTCCCTCCTCCTTAAATTCTGTCTCTCTCGGTTCCTCTCACAAGAAGGCTTGGCTTCCCTTCTCAAAGTCTCTACCCACCAGGGCACAATGGCTGCTATTCCGATACACCATTACCTTGTCTTGTCCATGGCTCCCCAATTTCACCATAGCCCTCATATCATTTAAAGCATGCATATTTGGTGGTAGCATGGTGCCCCTCAGTCTGCAAGTAACAATTGTGAAACTATTTAGGTTGGGATAAGAGATTAAATTTAAGCAGCAATAAAAGTCTGTTCTTTTTAAGGAAAAATTTTCTGACTGATAAAATCTCAAAATGCAATGAGATATCTTTGGTGATAATAAATATTGGTAGAAAAGCTCAAGCTAAAGCTAAATAATATCTTGACAGGGACATAGACTAGGTTAATGTACCACATAGCAATTAGTATTGTATTATAAGATACTAAAACCCTTTCAAATTCTATGTCATCGATGATTCCAGTGAAATAGTAGGTGGATAATTCAGGAAAATCCTCAGCTGTAACATTAATCACCATCATCCTGTCTATAAATTGAAGGACCATTGATCACAATGTATCTTCTTTATAGTAAATAGAATGGTCTGGAGGTTTTCTCAGTGCATCTTCATTATAGTAAATATAACAGAATGATGTGGAGGTTTTTTGGTTTTTTTTTTTTGGTTTTTTGTTGCTGTTGTTGTTTTTGCCTACTAGTTATCATCACCTTACCTAGGTCTGGAGAACTTATCAGAAATGAAATTCCTGAGTTGGCCCTCTTCCAGTTATATTTAAACCAAAATCTCTGGGCAGATGCCCAGGAAGATATAGGAGATACATGATCTTAAATGATCTACAGTCTTCATCTGTCTCCACATACCAGCATTTCCTATCCTCTGGAAATCTTGGAAACATTCTGTTTCCAAGTCATTTTTATCCTGGCAAGTTAGAAACAGGTAATTCTGTATCAAACACTGTTATGAACACTCCTAGGTTGGCAGCTGCATTGGTGGTGTGCTGCAGTCCAGTTGTGAGTGAAGCTGGAATTCCAATATGGGCAGTATTATTTGTTGGTAAAATTTAGGCATCACTATTACATGTGTCTGAAAGACACAGAGGATAAGAATGACTTGAAACCAGAAGATAGAAGTTTACTTCCTTCTTTTACCTTGGTATTGTAAATCTTAAGTAGGGTTTGGTCAATATGCTAACTTAACTCCTGTGCCTGATTCCAAAGCCCAAATCAGGAACCTTAAGTTTGACTGGGCCAGGGTAAGGCTGGTGATCTTTTTGTTTTGGATCTGAAGTAGACCTTGATCAAAATTATGCTTATTTAACTTTCAGCTGTACTTATTCCAAGGCCCAGGTAGGGAATCACAACTGAACCAAGCCAGTGTATGACTGATAATTCCATCATCAGGATTCATGATGGGATCAAGAGAAGGGAGATAAAAAGAGAAAGGTGTAGAGACTGCAGCAATAAGAATTTTGATTTGGAGAAAATTGAGAATTTTTGATTTGGAGAGGATTTTGATTTGGAGATCAGATTAGCTTGGAAGAGAGCTGATCTAGCCTAGTATCTATCTGGCATCAGAAATGGAGAGTTTTTGCTTCAGAAATAAAAGAACTTGGGGTCTGTTGAATCTTTTGTGGTTCCCAGCATTCCAGTATTCGAAGGTTGGGAACTGGATGAAGGCAGAGAAGAGGCACTTTGATGGAGTGCTGATCTGTCATGATGACCCGGAGAGGCCCAAGTTGTACCTCATGTTGATTGTGAAATTCACTCCATACTGGCTACAGTGACTAATTGTAGACAGCAAGGACATGAACTGATAGCTTCAGACTAAACTCTACTGACTAAGGTAAAACCCAAGCAGCTCCCTGAGGAGCAGAAAAGTTATCAGGTAAGAGGATCAGTCCTTTTAATTTTAGTCAATGAGGGTTTTTCCACACCAATCACAAACAGTTTGCCCAGAGATCAAAATTTTGTCATAAGGGTAAACACAGTGGTTTATTCACAAGTAGGGGAAGACAAACTGAAAGAGGAAAGTGTCCCAACATGTTTTACCTCAATCTATTCCTAAACCAACACAAGATTCACTCGTTGATTCATTGGTTCTCTGTCTTTCACACACACACACATGCATGCACACACAAACACACACATCAGGGCAGCTCAGCACTCTGTGATGAACTCCTCCTCTCTGCATGCATCCAACTGCCAACCTTCAAAAACTGGAAGGTTGGGAGCCCAGATAGATCCTGCTTTTTGAAGCAAAACCCTCAGTGACTTTTGTTTATTTTGTCATTTTCATGAATAAATCTGTTTTTGCCTCCTCTTAAGGTTGGTGTGGTCTTGCTACTGCTTGTGCAGGCTGGGGCAAACCTAAGGAGTAGCTGGGTTTTAAGGGTCAGCTGCTCCCATTTGTAAGTTTTGTTAAGCACCCTGCTTTGCTTGTTTTGCTACCCGATTTCAGTAGCATAAGTTTCCACTGGTTAAGGGTTCAGCCTTCCAAGACCATCTTTTACTTTTCCAGTCTGGTCAGGAGCTCCAAGCAAGTTTCTGACTTAGTCATAAACCTGAGTTCCCTAAGACCCATGCTTTAGACTTCATGTGCCCTTCGCAAGCCCAGAACATATGTTCCCAGAACACCTGCCTCAGTTTCAATTAATTTGCTGGATCTCACAGTACTCAGGAAACACATTTACTCACTAATCACAGGTAATTAGAAAGGATATAACTTGGTACAGCTAATGGAATAGATGCATAGAGAAAGAGGAAAAGATTCAGAACTTCCATTCCTCTCCAGGTGTGTTATTCTCCTGTAAATATGGACTATTCCACCAGTCGTAGCTCTACAAGACCCTCCTTTAGGACTTTATGGAAGCTTCTTTATATAGGTATGACTGATTAATTTGTTAACTATTTACAATTGAACTCTATCTCCATTTCTCCTCCCCTCCCTGGATAAAAGAACTATAACTGAATGTTCCAACATCTGTTTATGTCCATTTCCCAGTTAACCAGCTCCACAGCCTAAGAAGTTTTGAAAATCCCCTCATTAACATAACATATATCTTTAATATTCTCAACTCTGGAAATTCCAAGGTTTTAGGAGTGATTCACCAGGAATGGCTGGTGAGGATTAAATATATTTGAGAAATTCTTTTTAGTCATCTAAATGACACATGGGTAAGACAAAACTTACCTACCAAGGGAAAATTGACTCAAACATCTAAAAAGTTGAAAAGATGGAATTGAATTCAAACATGACTGTTCTCTCTCATCAGGGCCCTATTTATTATTCTTCTCCTTCGACTTACTATGTTGAATCAGGAAAGGGAAGGGGTACCTCAGGATCCCCAAATTTGCCTGTTCCAACTTGGTTCTGCCATCCACCACATCAAGACAAACATATTCTAGTGTGTAAAACCTTTAACGAAAAGGAAATTTAATATAATTAGTGTGCAATAGAGAAGGAAAGGGAAAGAATAAATAAGTTTTTACACAAAGCACCCAAGGATAATTGAGTTATCCTTTTCGAGTAAATGTCCAAAATGTTTGCCCCAAAGCAGGACTAATGAAGACTAAAAGTTTGCCATAAACCTAAGGCACTTTCAGACATGAACCCATAAGAAAAGGGCAGAGGGAATGACAAATCTATAATGAAAAGAGCAAAATAAAAATCAAGATAAAGGCTGCCATTGTCCACCTCCCAAAAGACCTCTTGCTCATATCTGTTTCAAGTATCTCCTTCCCTGTTTCCCAAGTCCCTGGCACCAACCTGTTTTGCAACAATTACAACTGGGGTAGGTACAGCATCAGTTCTAACAGCTAAAGATGAATGTGGATTTTACAGGTTTTAATGCCCTCAGGGAACCAGGTACTCAAGCACACCAAGCAGGAAGGTTGGGCCAACTGTATGGCAAGCAGGTGAGCAGGCAGGCAATGCGGCAGGGTTGATAAGGCAGGGGTGACCAGAAGGCAAGCAGGCAAATGAGCCTCCCAGGCTCCCATAAATCTTCATGTTCTTCCTCTGGACTCTCTTGCCTTCTGTTATTCTCCCTCTAGTTATCTCCTTCCCCTCCAGAGTGAAGTTGACCTTTCATCCCCACACTCCTGGGTCCAGTTGTGCCCACTTACACATATACACCCCCCCATTGGGCCAGGTACAGAGAATCATGGGGAGCGCGCAATACTACAGGTGCTAGTCATAGAAGCTAATGGCAGAAAAGTATGGAAAGAGTCTGATAACTCATTTACCCTATTCAGCCAAAGGTCAAGGAGCTAGTGCAGCTTCCTCACGTGTCTCTCTGTTCCATGTGCCTCTTCAAGGTCTCCTTTATTCTGCTTCTTCCTTCCTCAGGTTTCTCAGTCTTTATTCCTTCTCCTCCTCCCTCAGCTCCACCCCTCGTTGGGTGGGGCAAGGAAACTGGAAATGTCCCTTTCCCTAGGAACCAATGTCCTTAATACTGCTTGACTCCTTTCACTAAATGTTTGTCTTTATGAACAGTAGAATAACGACAGCATTCTTTCAGTTTGAGTTTACTGAAATGCAGTGAGAATTTTCTCTGCAAACAGGGGCAGAGGGCCCATTCTGTCTATATGCTCTACCACAATGCTCTGAATGGATGACTGAGCAACCATAGATCTGTTACAAAGAGTAACAAATTGAACTAAAGAATGGAAGGGAACCACAATTATTTTTTATTTTATTCTCCAACAAGATGAAATTTTCATTATAATATTCAATAGCAACTGACCCCAGCTGTGGCACCATTCTATAAATGTATAATCACCGCCAGAAATTATCACAATGCATTAGCATTCATCCTGTGAATATAATCCAGTTGGCTCCCGTGGATCTGTGTTATAAGAATGTGACTGTTCTCATCTCCAGATCATGCTCTTACCCTAATTTGGAAGGCTCCTCATAGGAGTGTCTCTTCATTCTGCACAATTCTGGGATTTCCTCCAAGTGGTTCATTAACATGGCTGAGTTGCTGATCGAGATTAAAATGTTCCTCATATAAAGGACAACAATGAAAGTCTACATACAGACAGTACAAATATCAAGGTATGAATCACACATAATTGAGGTGAAAAGGACTTTTCTAACCCTTAAGGTTTGGGATTTAACTCCCTGGTCTAAAGCCAATAGGAGCTGAGTACATAATTCTTTGTTATAAAAATCCTCAAAAACTAAGGTCAGATTTAATTCAAATGAAATTACCACTTCTTAGAAGTTCAGTAGATTTGATTTAATTCACTTTCTTGATTTCCACATGACTGATTAATTCCCTTTTCGGTTGCATTTCTGGTTCCCCCATGCCTGCCACCTTTTGATAAATTCCTTTGATTGGTTCATTAAGTTAACAGCTAGTTCTTGCCCTGAACATCAGGCTCTTAGGAGAACCTTGGTTACCTTTTCCCTCAACAACTTAATTGGAGACATGGGAATTCTTAGCTACTCTCATTTCAGGGACCTCTAAAAACCCCAAAGAAAAGAGATTTAATGGACTTAACTACCTGCTATCAAAGAGCTACCTCTGTCCCTCATAAGAGGAATATCACAAATGTGTTTAAACTTCCACATATCCACTCCAAAACAGACTAGTTTGTCATTAGCAAACTAGAAAGCAAAAAAAATGTCTTTAATCTATGGAATAAGAAATGGAGAGAAAGGGGGGGGGACATTTTTAAACTGAACTAATGAGTATTTTCAAGATAAATGCTCAAAAATGGAAAATTTGGCAATATGATAATATTCAATAGAAATAATTAGCTGGAAAATTTCTCCTTTATATGCTGTATAATCAAGAAGTCTTTCATTATATTTCTACAGGACACCTTGCCATAATCACCTACATAGAAAGTTATAATTTATCTCACTATATAATTTAATAAATTCCATGTGCCATGTTTGGAATAAATTCCAAACCCATCACTTAGTGGGTTTGCCAAATAATCATTCTTACTGAATAATTGCTCTTGTTACAAAATCTTGTATCTGCCAGAGGAAATGACTTCCTGTGATTGTGGAACCTAATACTAATATCCTTTCCCTACTGATACCTGTAGGTCCCAAGGGATCAGGTTTCCAAAGTGAATTCTACACAGATTGTGAATTTTAAAAAAAAAAAGTTGTTTGGAAAGAGTCGAAGTCAAGGAGGAGGGCTTTTTTCATTGATCCATTTCCTGTATTTAATTATTTGACACAGTTGACTCATGACTGTGTAATTATCTCTTAGAGTGTTTAACATTAATGTAAAATGGTACTGTATTTCCAAGCCAAATGGAATTTTTATGAGGCCATACAACCCTTCTTGGCTTTACTTTTTGTTTAATGGTCATGCTGTAGCAAACAGCAATGTGCAATATGAACAGTTAAACTATTCTCTTAATTATTGCATCTGGTTTACCATATCCTGCCCATCTACTATGTTTTAATTGAAGGGCAGAAAAGATCTCTGGTTGATCATTGATGGCTTTAAATTGGCACATAATGATAATACTGAGTTCTGGAGGGAGTTCTTCCTAAATCTCAGCATATGTCTTTATGTTAAACAATTAAATCACATCTGGAAAGAGAAAGCAGATCAGTACATTCCTCAGTGGACTCTACAAGAAAACCAATTCAGTGGGCTGGATACTTGTTACAGCTTGAGAGAGAGAAAGAGAGAGAGACATGACCTTGAACTAGAGAGAATTTGCAGATTTTTTTTTTGTAAGAAATAGAACAGGTGTTTGAAGGAAAATTCCCACAATGAAATAAATAGTTTTATATCGGCAAGGGCATTTAGGCAATAATGAGGAGATTTCATGCATTTTATGCAAGAGCACCAAGGGGAATTAGTAATAGAAGAATATAAAGATCTTATTTCAAGAAAGTATATTATTATTAGGGTTTGCCAAGTCTCATGTACATGTTAGCCGAACAAGGACTTACTTAGCATTTAAAAGAGAATTTAGAATGTTTAGAAGGGGTTAATATGATGTTCACATGGCCTAAAGCAAATCATATTAAAAGTCAAAATTAGGCACCTATTTCCAGGTGAGAATTGAGGGGAACTCAGAGATCCCCATGTCCTCCCTGATGGGCTACAACCACCATACCCATATTCTCTCACCTTGAATTCCTTCTAACACATTCTTCAAAAATGCCAAAAGAGACACCTCCCCCAAATAGCTTATCATATCATTTTCATGGTGAAAAATCATCAATGGCTTCCCAGTTTTTGCCTTGAAGAAAAAAATTTCAAATTCATATTAATGTATCTAACAGCTGAAATCTCTGTCATATACCTTTAACACCTAGGAAAACCTAGAGTTACTTTTCTACCTCTCGCTACAAGAATCTTCTGTTCTAGTCTAACTGGTTTATTCTAATTCCCAAACATTTTTTGTATTTTCTTATTTTAGTACATTGAAATATTTATTTAGTATTTTGTACATTTTTACTTTAATTTTTTTCTTTGCCAAAATTCACTTCTTCATTCTTAACTGAAATCTCTTGTTTCTGAGATACAACTCAAATATACCTCCCTTGCAAAATTTTCCCATCATTCCAGCTCAATATAGTCCTCCCCATTTTCTGGATATCCTCAGAAAACCAATGTAATATTTAAATACCATTTCTTGGGTTGGATGTTTGCTGTTGCTGTTGTTTGTTTTATGTACAGATGGCTAGAGAGCTCAAATTGATGATAAACATCATTCATTCCAGTATATTATCTTCTATTTGGAAATGCCCACTCTTTCTCCTATACTTCCTATGAATTCCCATAATTGATGTTACTTTTAAGTAATTGAAAATCCATCCCCCTGACAAAAACACATCTCTCCTTGAACTTAAAGCCTACTTCTGATGATGGACCCTCTGTTAGTTTGCTAGCATTGTGACAACAAAATGGCACACATAGGGTGGTTTAAACAACAGAAATTTATTTTCTCACAAAAAGCCCAGGACTGAAGTGTCAACACATTGACATTCTATCCTTGACTTGTAAATGATCTTTTCTCTGTGATTGTGCATCCCAAGGTTTCTGTGCCTCCAAATTTCTTCTTTCAAGGATGCTAGAAAGATTGAATTAGGGCCCATCCTCACTTTCACTTAAGTAACTCTTTAAAGGCCCTCATCTAAATAGTCACATTCTGAGGCATAAAGAAGACAAAATTCAGCACATGACATGGTTTGTACAATCTTAGCTTATTCTATTGTGTCTTATGCATGTCTATGCTTGACAGAGGATATGAGTAAAGAAAGTCCATTAATGGGTCCATACAAAAATCAAAAGACTTAGACTTTGAGCTTTAAATGTGAAAATTTGGAGCCTCTATTCTTTACCCATTACTCTCCATTGAATTTATTTTCATTTACTCAGATACCCACTGCTCTCATGCTTTTCTCTCAGTTCTTCAGTATCAAACCATACCTTCAGGAAAAAAAAAAATGTATATATATATATAAAAACAATCATTGTGTTTAGTTGCCAACAGCAGTGACCCAAACTAAGCTTTCTCAAATATAAAGGGGAACTTCTTGATTTGCATAATTTAAAAATGATATTGAAACATTAGATTTGGGTCAATCCAGGAGTTTAAATGATAGCAACAGGACCTGGCTTCTCTCTTTTCGCGGCTTTGCTTCCTCTGGATTGGTTACAGTCTCTGATGTTATTCATCTTATACTGAAAAAAGTGACTCTATTATCTTAGCATATGTCTTTTCCAATTCAATGTTTATCCTGGCAGCTGTTCCCCAATACTCAAGGTTTCTTTTCACTGAGAGTCATGATTGTGACCTCAGTCCTCAACCAGTCCTGCTAAGTATTAAATGGATAGATTTGACTCATATGTGCGACCCTTAAAGGGAGAGTGGAGCAAACCTTGCACAATTTTAGAATAGGAAAAGGAGTGATTCTCCAAAAAGAAATTATCTTTATTAAGAAAAGTAGGAAGGGTAGAAATCTGACAGTCAAAATTGAGCAAAACCCATCAGCAAGTAGGAAGGCTAAGTCTGCCAATTCTTTTGATAGTGGAGGTGAGTGGTAGCATAGCCACAATGACTCATTAATTCATCAAGCAAAGAACATTTTTGAACAAAGTTTCTCCCCTTTACCCCTGAAATTATAGTACATCTGATTTAGCCCTGTTTGATTATCCCTGATTTGGCCTACTTAGGAGAACAAATTTACTTCACTTTCTGGTGTCCCAATTTTCTCAATATCTCTCTGAAAGTCAGAGTCAGGATCAGGGTTGAATTCAAGCTACTGAGGATTGCCTAGTAAAAAGACAAAGCAATTTGAAAATGGAAAGCCACATTCAAACTCTTATTAATAATTTTGTCTCTGCTGAGCACATGTAGAGACAGATAATTAGATTCACATAAAGAGTAGTCTCTAATTGGATCCAGATGTGAAGAAGTCGACAGACATCCACTAAAGGGAAATTACAAAATAACCAAGAAACAAATGGAACTGCAATGCGAAAGTTTATGAAGAATGATGGGTTAAACGACTACAAAGCCTTTCAGGCGGCTTTTAGTCACACACTTGAAGAAATTTATTGTTGCACTGAGCATTATTACAGAGCAGTGTTGTCAAAAACCAATGGTGTTCCCTGCAGGAAGACTACAATATGGGACACGGAGTCCTCAGGAAGGGCATTTTAAAGATTTTAACTGTTCTGGAGATGCTACTCTTTTTATTCATGAACTGTGTTTAATATTAATTCCAGGGCATTAAAAACTAAACTCCATTACTTTTTGATCTCCAGTCTATGCCTGTGCTAAGAGTGGAAACTTGTAAACTAAAAGCCTAACTTTTCTCCACCCTGTAAAGGAGGTCTAACTACTAAATTGGCCAATGTGGATCCTAATGGCTATACACCATCCACATATGACCATGACCAGGTGTTAGGAGGAGACACTATCCATCATCAGAAATACCCAAATACAACATCAGAATCAAGAAATGCAAGTACACACATTCATAAGAGGGACAGCAGAGCAAAAGGAACTATGGAATGGTTCAAAGGGACCATGGTGGTAGGGAAACTACAGGGGCAACGCCTGAGGGGAAAACAATCATGTAAGAAAAATAACTGAATTATTTAAAAAAGAATTCTGTGGTCTTGTGAAACACTTTATGTCTGAAATTTATATTTTATGCATGAGTAAATAGTTCTTTTGTGAGTAGGAGACAGACTATTCCAGTAAGGTTAGAGTACATGCAAAATCCTTGAATCCATGAAAACCTTGTTGAGTTTGAGGAACCGAACAGAAGGTAGAATGATTGAATTGCAAAGAATAAAGAGTGATAGATGGAACCATAATTATAATTATGGTATTACGTATATGGTTTTCTGGCTTCCATAAGTGAACTCTAGAATACTTTACTAAGATAAAAGTCACTGAAAAAGACAAAAAGCACTGATTTTAGGATGAATTTTTGGGCATATCAGGTTTGAAATGTCTGAGCTACTCAACTTGAAATGATATCAGGAATGTAAAAATCTGGAGAGTAAGGAAAATTCAAGCTAACACCTACATTTAGAAGCCATCATTATAAAGAAGATATTTAAATGCAAGGAATTTGAGGTCATTGATTGAGAGAGAATATATCAAGAATGAATCAAAATGAGGGAAATCACAGAGAAAGCTGAGATGGGGCTCCTATGAACTGGAAGAAATTTTTAAGTGTGACAACAGAAGCCAAAAATAAAAAGAGGTTATATGTGCTGTCTTCATGATGCCAAAGAGGATACCAAATAATTGTACTGTGGATTTATCAATAGTCACTGACTGGAGTATATACTGTGAGGAAAAAGACCCAATAGCTGTGAGTCAATGTATATATTGGAAAATAGTGACACTAAAACACAAACTCTATGATAGTGAGAATTTTATATTTGATGCTAAATTTGGTTCCCAATATCCAAAATTGTACATGGCATAAATAAAATAGTGTAAGGAAAGTGGATTAAAATCGGACTTGTTTTCACCATTCACACAAAGGAGAGCACATAGCCTTAAAATGTTAGTAAACAATAGCCTTGCATACTAACAGTCAATCGGTTGAGTGACTGTGAGCACTTAACAATGAAAAGGGGCTAGGAGGAGAGCAGTTGCTGTTCCACCTCTTTCCACATCATATGTCTCTCTTTTTGCCTTCCTTTCTGTGTGAATGTTTTTCCCAGTCTCATAAAAAAAAACATGTTGAACACAAAATAAAGGCTTCAAGAATAATCTTCCATTTGCCCAAATCAACACAAACCTTCCTGGCCTGTCATGGTTGCACAACAAAATGCTACAGAAACAATTGTTGGTGGTTAAAGAAAAATCATTTTTTAATTTAAGATAATAATACTCAGATCTGATATTTTTTCCAGCAAAATTTATCTTTTTATATGTTGGTATTGAAGGAGTTGATAAAGCAGTTCTTGCAGTGTTAAAAAAAATTTTCAGAGAATGACAGGGGAAGAGAATAGCTATGATATTGAGGGTATATTTTCAGTGAACAATCATTGCTATGATATATTGAAACTAGGCTGGCAGAAGAGGAAATAGAACAATGTAGAAACTAGTGCATAGGAAAAAAAAACCTTATGGCCAACAACCTATTAGGCATCTCAATGCTACAGAAGAATAGTGGCATTGGGGGAAGTCCAAGTCCAATAATGGAGAATAAAAAGATACTATTAGACAAGAGTTGCTTGAAAGCAACATTTCAAAAAAGGAATATTTTCAAGTGTGTCCCTGGGTAGTAGAAGTGAGACCACAAAAGAGCAGATCAATGAGCAGAGGGTATTAGGTAGTTTATCTATATAGATGTTCAAGTCATCAAGAATAATCACTGGGTCTGGAGAAGGGAGCCAAAACCTAAGATCTTTGATAAATGACTTGAACAGGGGTCAGTAGATGAAAGCAATGAGCAAAGGAAGAGGATGGTATAACTAGATGTCATGCACTTTAATGGTGTGTATGTGTGTGTGAGTGAGAGAGAGAAGAATGGTCTGAAAATGTCGATCGGGTACAAGATTCACATGAACCTCACTTTCTGTCCCAGGAGTATGTGAACAGAGATTAAAAACAGACCTGCCCTGAAGAGACAAGAAAGCAGTGTCCTCAAGAGAGGGTATACCGTTTCAGCTAGAGTAAAGTGATAGGGGAAGAACAGTTTTAGAAAAGTTTGTAGATAGAGGAGAGTTGAACCAATAGGAAGAATCCCTGAAGGCAGAGTAATAGGGGTTGGGAAGGAATAGAGATCATGGTGTTGGAGTCAGAGCAGGACAGGTGTGCTCCTGTCAAGGATGGGCAACCCAACAGGAAAAACATGAGACAGAGGACAAGGATGCCCAGCATTGTTGTTTGACTTCCATTGGCTTCATTTTTTTAATGACCGAGATATAGGTGAAATGTGTAAGCGTTGGCAAAATGGACTTCCCAGCAGCTTATGCAGTGATGTGGTATTCTGACAAGACCTTTTAAAGTGTTCCTTTGGAATATATTTTCACAGCACTATATGAAATTGTTCTTCAGTTTCTTTGGGTAGGAAATCCAGGAGGGTTTAGTAGGTGATTCTACCTCAGAGGATAGTCTGAGAGTTCATCAAACTATCAGTCAGGACTGCAGTCACCTGACATCAAGCTGGGGAAGGAATCACTCCCTAATTCCTGTGTGGTTGTTGGGAGGTGTCATTTCCTTACTGGTAGTTGACCAGATGCTCAGTTCTTCACCATGCCGGCCTCTCTGCCCACCTGAATGTCTCCATGGCGGAGGATACCCTTGGAGAGTGATTGAAGAGACAAAGACCAATACAGAAATCATAGACTTTTATTATCTAACCTCAGAAGTGACACATTGTCACGTTTGCCATATTCTGTTGGTCACATAAACCAATACTGGTACAATATGGGAGGGAGTCACACCTGAGAAAGTATTCCAGGATGCATGGCAAACTCCTTTCTTGGAGGCTGGCTTCTATAGTCCACCCTCTGGCTCTTAATCATGCACATTCTTCCACAAAAAAAAAAAGGTACACTCAGTTTTTCCCAAAGTTCCCCAAAGTCTCATCCCATTATCATCAGCTCACAGGCCAGTATTTCTTCATCTAAATTAGAATCAGGTTATGATGAAACTTGACAGGTTTGGTTCATAGTTCAGTTCCTCAAGTACATTTCCCCTTGTCTGCAGATTTTAAACAAATAACAAAAAAGGCTCTCTGGTCCCCCTCATGCCCCAAGCACCTATTATATAAAGGTGGGATAAATAAGGTAATCATTATAGACATTCCTAATAAAAATGGAAATAAGAAACATGCAGAAATCACTGGCTCATATCAATCTTAAAATCAGACAGCATATAGTAAACATCCCTTCATTAAGATTCAATACTAAGTCTGCCTAGGGATGATTTCTTATGGACCTTTGGTTCAACCTCAATGCTACTGGTGCAGCAAGATTACTTCCTGCTGTTTCCCAGATGAGATGGAGCTCACAGTCCTCTATGTTACAAAAAGGAACAATTTCTGCCATCACTCCTCAACCACCTTTCTCCTTCAGTTCCCATTTCTTCTTTAACTAGGCAAACATGTTTTTAAATAATTCTAACAGATCAATTGGTCTAAATGAATATTTCATTTAAACAAGATAAATAGGCTATAAATGCTCACCAAGCAAAACTTTAAAATGCATCATTTTAGGTGGAGCAATAAAGGTCAGAAAATTAAATCCTGTGTATAGGGTATGGGCTTTAAAGTCTTATTAGTCTATTAAATAAAGTTAATTTTTAATGCAAACTTAATTTGATTTCCAATAAACTGAGTTTGATTCTCTTTGGAAACAGAGAGACTCCAAGATTTCTCTTTGTAAACAATAACCTAAGTGCAGATCTGTTCATGGGTCAATTTATTTAAAGCCAAACTATTTAAAGTTGATTGACCAAAGATGGAATTCTTTTTATTTGGAGGATTCTAGAAAGAAATCTAAATAACTATAGTGGTTACTCAAGAAAGGTATAAAAATAACCAGTTAGACCCACAATATTGACATTTAAAATAATTCATTGATTTTATAACTGTTATATATGTATATGCTTTATCTGGTATATGAATTGTTTGCAATATTCAAAACAATTAACCATAATACTTACATAATAGCAGTTAAAAATCAATAAATTATTTAATGAATATATAACAATTTAGGTGTCAAAAAAGGATGAATTTTGAACTTTGTTCATTAAATAAATGATCTTGTTTAATTAAACATTAAACACACACCAAAAAAATCCATTGAAAATGATAAATCTGAGACAAACTGAGAAAGAGCAGAGGGTAGGTTGAAATAATTACATAGAGGAAGGAGAGGTTGGACATTTGGGAATTTTTGAAATTTTAAAAATACTTATTTTCTTGGAGGAGTCAAGAAGAATTGAGAGCTTGGAGAAAAATCAGTTATTTGAGTATGTCGGTCTCTGAAGTATTGGAGAAACAAACTGAACTTAGAATTTTGCCTGAGGCACTAGTGGTAACAACTACTCTTGGATTCTGGAGAATTTTGGATGTGCCAGCATTTAATTTCTGGCCTATATTGATTTCAGTAAAACTCATGTAATGAAAAAAAAATAACAGAATCATTATGTTCAAGATGTTACAGAACCCAGACTTCATTTGAGGTCTTTCAAAGTAAACATGCAAAAACTTGAAGAAACATAAGTTGGACAAATGAAAGAAGACTTAAATTTCACAGATCTCTTGTTTCAAGGTAGAGTCAGGGATATGGTGCTAGGACATATTCACAGCAGCTATGCCAGAAAATGCCAGTCTGGCCTAGGGATTTGTGCTGATGATCAGCATGCCAAAGGGGCCCAAACAAGGAGTTGTATTTGGCCAATAATCTTGCTTTAGTAACATAAATATAATTGTCTCAAATACTAATCGAGTGCAAGCCCTTCCCCTCATCCCTCTTCTCCTCTTCCCCATCACCTTCTCCTCCCCATCTCCTCCCCTTCCTCCACCTCTTCCTCTTCCTCCATCTCCTCTTCTTCTTTCTCACAAATACTTAATGAGCAACTATGTTGTGCTAGCACTGACGTCTTGGCAGAGTATGTCACAGAGTCCTCACAACTAAGAGATATATGCTAATGTTATTCTCATTATGCAAATACATGACTAAGACTTAGAGCTTGCCAAAGGTCATAGTTGCCAAGCAAAACTGATTTCACAGCTAAGTCACAAAGCCCACTCCACCAAACACCAAAATACATATTACTTTATACAATTAACTTCTCAGTGAGATTTATTTGCTTTTATCTTCTAACACATTTCCTTCTGTTGTTATCTGTTGTACATGTGCCTATTTCCTTGTACCTCAGGGTCTAAGGTCATCCTACCACATATAATAATTAGGTAATATGATTTCAGTCAACCTGGAAGAACCTGAGATTCCTAAATTGATTCTTTCACTTAAGATTTTGAATCTTGCTAGGTTGCCCAATGAAAGATTATATATAAGTTGCTTAAAAATTTAGTATGAATTTAAAAAAGCAAGGTGATTTTGATAACACAGGAAAAAAGGAACAGTAAGTGCTTCAGAAAATAAAGATGTTGAAGAAAAGATGCAAAATAGACTATAGCCAACAAAGAAACAGAGTGTTTGATATGTATTTAGTGAATAAATGAATAAATAAAAGATAACCTTGAGTCACTTCTCAAGTTTAGCCCACTGGGAACTTTGGCTTTCCTTGTGTTCAACATTCTTCCTGGCAGAGTGACAGGCTAAAGAGTCTCCCTGCCATCAGCACTGCCCTTCAACTTAATCAATTGGAAAACACTGATGAATGGTGACTCTCATCCTGTCTGAAAGCTAAGGAAATAATTGCCAGGTGATCCACTACTTGCATCATCTTTGATTTGACTGAGTTGAACATTGTGCTGTTCAAAGAGATCATCAAATGATTTTTGAGTAGTTTGAGGTTCAAAACAGTGTAACACATTTTTCCTCCAGCACTATCCCCTTAGTTTTGTGATCAAATATGCCAAAAAGACTAATTCATAGAACTTATTAAAACAGAGGGCTGAAGACACAGAAGAGCTGACTAGATCAAATCCTCACCCACCACAGTCCTAAGGATTTGACGTCAAGTTCATATACCAGGTGTGCAGACATGCAGTGTATGTTGATGTCAAAACTGTAATGACAGGGGACCATGGTAATCGAGCCAAGAACAGTTGTTGGAAAACCTAAGAAAGAACTGGAGAAAAACTGGGAACACCTACACCTCCCTCTACTTCTATCTCCTTCTACCCTAGAATTTAAAGGTTATTTATCTAAATCCTTTTTCAAAAGAGTGACGATTTTTCACCTTCTGTATTAATGGGGACAAATAGGATGCTAGACTAGTAAATGGTAATACAATTAACCGAAAGTGGAAGCTGGAGTGTGAAGTTTGGAAAGAAAATTATATATTATATATATATATATGTATATATATATATATATTTATATGCATAGGAATCAGTTTTATATATGTATAATATGACTTTCTAGAGAGCAGTCACATGAAGATGTCTAGTGGAGACATGAATTTAGAGATTTAAAAAGTGATTGTGATTAGACATAGAAATTTGGTAGTTATCAAGGTGTAGACTGTAACCAAAGTCACTCCACTATAGCTCTTTCTTCCTTAGGACCCAGTGCTGTATTCACAAAACACTAGTCCTGACCACATTCTTATTCCTGCCTGTGAATCTCAGCTCTATTAATGGTGCCTCAGTTCTTCTTTTGAACCCTTATCTCACATATTCTAAAACTAGAATTTGTAGCTTCCCTTGCTCATCCTGGATTATTTCTAATCACTGATTAATTCTATGCTATATGGCACTAAGACTTAACTCCATGCATGTGCCTGGTTCATGTGCCCATTACTATAGTGTGAACATTTTCCAGTCCTTGCTGCAACTCACTAATGATCCACAAGTGTCACAGTGCCCACCCAGGCAACATTGTTAGAACCATTCTTAAGATTCACCCCTGCAACTGTCTGAAGTCCAATCCTGTGTTATATCACACACAGTTTTGACCACCATATAATGAAATACTATGGTAATACAGACACAGCCTCTCTACAGGACACTCCTTTACCCTTATGCAAATTCAACCATTGTCATTTCATTTTATGTCATTTCTTTATCATTTTCTAATTCTGTCTCCCACTTCCTCTGATTATAAAGCTGCTGCTTCCCTTGGCAGTTTGATAAGCATAGTCAGTTCTTTTGTGCCTCGCTACAACTTGAGGCTAGGATTCTGAGATCGAACTGTGCAGGTAGGAGAACTGTTAGGAGCACTCTGTAAACCAACACATGAAAAGAACAGAGGGAGGTAGTATTGTCTGCCCAAGAGGATAAGTTGAACTATGCTGCTTTGGAAAGAGGGGGTTCAGTGCTTTAGAAGTTCCAAAGATAGATGTATACATCAAAGTTATCTAGAATTAGGGCAAGACATCCCAAGTTAAGCACCCCATTTGACACATAACATCAAGAAGTTATATTCTTCCAGAAAGAGAAAAACACTTGAATGAAGCAGCTCTTCTTAGCTGAATCATTGCAGGGAAAGGGACTCTGTGCATTGCCAGGAGGAGACACTGGCACAGAGGGGGGGTGATCTTTCAGTCTTAACATTGAATCTGGCTACACAACTACACTCACCACAACTACTGCTAATTTGATAAGCCACACCCATTCCTCCTTTGTTTTAAAAATGCCAGTCTTCACTGATTCTCAACATTGCCAAGGAGGAGTGCTTGGCCACACCTCTTGGTTTAGGAACAGAAATATAGCCATCTCAAATACTGATCAAGGACAAGTCTCTCCTCTCCTTCCCCTTAACCTCCTCCTTTTGTTTCCTGCTCTTACTCCTCCCCCTCTCCCTCTCCCTCTTTCTCATCATTATCACATTTATAGAGTAATTATGTTGTGTCAGCATTATCCTCTTTGTGAGTATGTCACGGAGTCCTCACAACTAAGAGGCTTCCAGATTAACTTCATATTAAAAGTAAAAAAGCATTGATAGTCTAGCATCCCACCCCCAAGTAATAACCTGCACAAATGCATGGTGGTAACCAGCTGTTTCACCCTCATGATCACTGTGTGCAAAAACAAGGCTACAGAATCAAGTGATTTCCATAGATATAGAAATCAATAAGCTATTAAACTCTAGGACTGTTTCATTCTAAACCATTATCATCCATTGGGAACTCCAGGTGCTATTAACATTATAAACTATAACGGATACATCAAAGCCACTACATACAATTTTAGTACATGGTTAATACAGTTTAATAAGAAAAAAACCCTCTGGCACCCTGAAATTCTACCTAGTAAATATGCTGATGCCTGCTGCTGCTGATACCTGCTCATTAAAGTTAATTTAACTATCTGCAATACGAAACATGTTTTTATTCTCTGCAACAACTACTTAACTTCCTGAGAAAGTCTTCATCAAGCAAGCACTATGATTATTGGGAACAAGAATTATACTAGTTCTATACTATGTCAAGAAACCTAGAGTTGAGCTCAAACTAAGCATCATTACTAGCTGGTTGATACTGCACATGTTAAATCACAAATTTGGTAACTAATTGTTCTCACCTGTAAAATGGCAAAGACAATAATAATGAAATCTGCATCATAAAATTCACCAGGAAATTGAAAATAATCAACAATAACAAAAATTATTGATGAATAATGATATTCATCATTAGTATGATGAATATATGATTTACTAATCATCTGTTAATTGCATTACACATGTTTTCATAAATTAAATATTGTGGTAAAGAAATATGTCTTATTATATTGGACTAAAAAAGTGAGATTTAGGAAGATTTAGTAGCTGCCCTAAAGTCACATGGTTAGTAATCATCAGGTCTGTCCAATTTCAGAAACACACTTTAATTGTTCTCTGCATTCACTCAGTAAGATAAATCTGAAAGTATTTTAAAGCTGAGCTGGTTTTATTTAAATGCTTGTTTGTATTACCCTTTGTCTTTATTGTCCCTGCACCTGTTGTGATGAGAAGGTAGTTCATGCAGACCCCATCTAGTCAACACCTTGTTTGGATAATTTATCTTGAAGTTTTATCCCGCTAAGGGAAAGGAAGTGATGATAGTGTTTGCTGGCACTAACAGGATGTGATAGTCTAATTCAAGTGTGCTGGCACTACCTGATGGCAAGGTTATAACTGACATCCAATAAATCAGCTCCAAGCAGAAGTTTTAACACCATTTAGTAATTCTCACAAACCTGAGGACTCACTGCATATTTTAAGCAATACTTCTTGCTGATTTATTTCTAGGTTTGTGAACATCCAGTGATATTAACATCTTAGTCCTTTTTGTAAATTCAGTCAGGATTCACTCTTTAAATATACTTTATTATTCCAGTGATGTATTGGGTAAGTTCAACCTAGTTCCTTTTTTTAATTACTCTATTTCACTGTGCCAAAAAAAAAAAAAAACTGTTTCAAAATATATCAGAACTCAGTCCAAAATATAAGCTATTCACCTGTAAAAATAGGGTTGAGGGGATTTGGAGAAAATGCAATTACATCTTTTTTTAAACACACACACACCAAAAAAAAAAAAAAAAAGCTTTAATTGCTTGCTTTATTTTTTCAAGGTCTCTGAAAACTCAAAAGAGGGGCTAAACAGATTCTGGACTTTATAAAAGAAATTAACTTCCCAGATTAATATATTGTTTGCCAAGTTTTAGTTTAGAGTGAATTTTTACAACCAAGTTGTAAAACTCCTGAAAATACCATGGGGAATAAGAATGGAAAAGCTCAGAGAACTCAAATATATCTGATGATAACCTAAGAGCCAAAAACACATGGTGAGATTGCTATCCCAAATGGTGAAAAGGGGACAGAGTCCGTTCATATGGTAAAATAAATGATATATTTTACTGCATTCATATATTTTGAAAGGCATGCCATCGGGTATTCTGTAAAACTTTATTTGAATCTGTGGGAGACTGAATGACTCATTGGTTAGTAATGGGATGCAGAGCTCTCTGCTTCAGGGCCACCAATACAAATCTTCCCTGGGAAGAGAGTGGTGATATAAAATTGTTACAATGGATCAACTTCAGTTTAATCCCCTCTCACCACCCACCCCTGCTCTCTGCAGTCTCCATTCCTTCCACAGGACTCCAGTCTTGGAATCTCATTTATAATTTTAAGAAGCATGGATAAGAAAGTGAAAACTGATGGTTCTCATCAATTTTATCTCTAAGTCAATCAAATAATTTGTGGGAAATTTAACCAACATCAAGAAATCCATGTTACATATTACAACTCATTAGCATTATATATTTGTCTTTAGTGCTTGAAAAAGTCACAAAATATAGGTGAGTATCCACAGTATGAAAACATGCCAAGAATGAGGTAATAGCCAAACTAAGTATTTACAAGAAGTAGAATTAAAGGAAACCCACATACATCAGGTATACCCTCTGTGTTGAGTGTCAAATAAGTGCTCTATTCACACAGCATTTAATTCTCGTGATGCTTTGAGATATGTATTTTATCTACAGATTGACAGGTGAGGAAACTGAAGCTTAAGGAAATGAAGTTGCTCAAGATGACACAACTTGGAAGAGATGGAACTTAGATGAACTTAGTCTGCATTATTATGAAATCTAGTGCTCCTGTTGACCTTTAGTCTCTGAAAGTATGATGAAGTAAAACTCATCTTCATGTGAACCCAGCAAACCAGACAACTGTGCTTCCAATGAATCTATATTGTATAGTTTTCTAAAGACAAATACTCCACTCTTATAGGTCATGTCATCATTAAAACCGTAATTCTTTAGCAACCTGATTCTGTATCTCCCACGGGAACATACCCCATAACAATGGAAATATACCTCTTCCCTTCATTTATGGAAATACTTGACATTGTGGCAAATTCAGCAATGATGACACCTTGAGATGGTCATCTCTTTATGACAAAAATTATTCTCAAGAATAATCAAGATGTGAAAGAGGTAAAAATAATGGACCAAATATAATTATAAACAGCTGAAACACACACACACACACACATAAGTAGTTGCCCAATAATTAACAGACATTAATAAAATGGAAACATCTGGAAAAGAACAATTTAAACAAATATTAAATTATACCACTGATGTAACATTTTATGTTATTTGTTATTTAAGAACTATAAGGTAATTGACTTTTTAAAAATAATTAAATTTGATTTTAATATTTGATATGATATCAGTAAAATATTTTACCTGTGAACTAAAATTTGTACTCACAATGAAAAACCTTGCAGTTCATCTTTTGCATTTTAAACAAATATCTAAACCCCACATGACCATATTAGGTGGCAAAATTGAAGTAGTTCAAGTTCTTTTTCTTTGTTTTCATAAATACTTTATCACCATTTATTGTTAATCTACTGCTCAAAACCCAAGAACATGTAGTATTATAGGATTTGAAGACAGAAATAGTGCCTGAACTTTATGAATCCTCAACAAACATCTTGAGATAAGCACTTATAGCTGCATCCGTATGTGTTGGAGAAACTACTATATAATGAGAATTTGCCAAATTGACTTCCATATAGAGTACAATGTTTATTAAAGGACACAAAATAAAAATGTGCTAACTTAAAGTTTACATATATTTGTAAAATGTGCCACTAAAATTGCTTCAAACATAGGTCCACAAAAATTCTTTTGAAAAAGAAATATTTTGTCATTGACATTGTCTGGAATGGCCAGCACATGGTTATAATGAAAACCAGCCTTCTTATGGTAAGTTTTATTATTGTTTTTAATTTCTCCAAAGATTCAGTGCTTGTGAAAGGCAAATCACACTCCCTGCCCCCATCCATGGTCTGCCATTCACTCAGATGCCTGTTTAATACTAACTTGCCAAAATTATCTGCAATGGGATGATATGTAAGCATGGGAAATTTAACTCTTCCCCACAAAGAAATCCTTTGTGGAAAAATTTCTTAGTGAGAAAAATACCAATTTATCTGACACTTTCTGGCACTTCAACTAAGTGCTAGTAGGAAACTACTTGCCCCTAATAATCACCCTCAACAACAACAGATAAGGCATGGCTGTTTTGCTAGTCATCTTGGTATGATTCCCAATTACAACAGAGAAAACACAGCCACATTACAGCATGAATGGTTAATAAATACCAGCCACATGATATAAGAATAGCTCAAGCAACTGTTCTTCAGGAAAGGTTGCAGAATCCTATATCAAATCCTGTATCAATATTAACTTTTTTTTTTCTCTCTTTGAGCCCCATAGTTGACTTGGAGAACCTAAGGTAGAGGGATTGGGAATACCATGTTCCCCCCTCTTTTATCTTTTTTATTTTTCATTTTTTTCCTTACATTGTTATAGTGCCCATAATTCTCTAGCTACCATAACACCAATGAACCATCAGCATATTTAATTGTGTCCTTCCCTCTACTTAGGCTTTGACCCCCTCAATATTTTTATTTCACTTTATTTAAAGCTCATACCTTATAGACACAACAGAGATGGTATAGAAAATTATAACACCAGGTAAAAACCTGTAATCACAGGAGAAAGAGATGGGAAATTAATTAGTTGGTTAAAAAAAAAAAAAAGCAACAACTAAATTTGCCCACCATTGCACTTTAGGCAGTTAGCTTTCAAACCTTAACATGACTTTTGTTTTACTGTATCAAAAAAGCACACCTTTGTACCTAACTTTATCTACAAAATTATCCTTTATAATATACATTTTTTTTAATTTTAGCTTTTCAATTTATTTATATATAAATTTCACAACATTGTAATTCCAGGGGTTTACCCCCACACACACCCTCCCCTCCCTCCCTCTCCCTTTTCCCCTCTGCTCAAAGTTGTGCACTTCAGTTTGGTGCTTAGCTTGTTTTGACTTTTCCTCAAGTCCTTTGTTTATTTTTTCACTATATCCCATATATTAGTGAAACCATTTGGTTTCTGTCTTTTTCTTTATGATTTGTTTCTGCTAATATGATTTCTTTTAAGTACATCCATGTTGTTATAAATTCGTCAAATTTGTCATTTTTGATTGATGAGTAATATTCCATTGTGTATATATACCACATTTTTTTTCATCCAGTCATCTGTTTGGGGGCATTTAGGTTGCTTCCATGACCTTGCAATTATAAATTGTGCTGCAGTAAACATCCGAGCACAGGTGTCCATTTGTACCCATATTGAGGTCTCTTTTGGGTAAATTCCCAAGAGAGCAATTGCTGGGTCAAATGGTAGTTCCATTTTCATTAACTTTAGGGTCCTCCACACAGCTTTCCATAGTGGTTGGACTAGCTTACATTCCCACCAGCAGTGTAGTAGTTCCTTTATAATATACAATTTTCTTTCTGAAAACACACGTACACACATACCAGCTCAACAAAAATAGCAACTTTGATGAAATAATATTTTTAGTGCAGTATTCAGAGAGATCCTCACCTACTTCTCTACACAACTTGCAATCCACAGACTATCATTATAATTATTCCCAAATACACATGGGATCCCCTTATTTTCTCATTTTTGACAAAAATTATATTCCTGGTTAAATAGAATCTTCCATCTACTCTCTAATTTTATCCAGCTATCTGAAGTGCATACTGATATCACCATAAATTTATGTTCACATACCTCAAAACTTCAGCAATGTTTATGAATCCAACAGCAATACCTTAGTCAATTTTCTTTCCTCCTCTCTCTGAGCAACCATTTTATACCTTGTCTTTTATCCTCAAAAATATAAATATCTTTTATCCTATTTATCACTCTCAGCCCTTCAAATTTTTTTTTTTCAGTTCAAGGAGCCAGAAGAAAACTTTCTACTGCTGCCACTATACCAACTGACCTCTTGCAGCTATAGTTATCTATTCTTTCTTTTACATTACAATGGATCAATTGTCCACATTCCCTTCAAAGAAAACCCTTGTGTGTTTGTACTGGATTTTGTCCCCACCTGCCTACTTAAGGATTTTGTTCTTACAGGTTTTATTTTTCTCTTTTGAATCATCAATTTTCTAAATCATTTTCACTGGCATAAAATTAGGCATACTTACTATCAAAAAAAAAATCAGATCTCTCAGTGACTATCCCAATTCTCTGATATCCTTTAAATACTTTTAAAAATGTAACTGTAATAGCTATCTTCCAGACTGCTATTTTCTCATGAATAAATACCAATCAGGCTTTTGTCTTCTATCTTCTACTCTCATATATCACTCAGTTATGCTGTTAACCCAATGGTCAATATACCACTGTAAACTCACTTGATTGCTCAGGAGGAATATGGCACAGCTGAACACTCTCTTCTAAGAAATTCTTTCTTTCTTTGGGTTCTTCATTCTCCTCTCTTAGATTTCCTCCTGCATCACTTGACTTCTTTCATTTCCATTGTTGAGTCTTCCTCCTTTTAATAATTTCTCAGTGTTAAAGCAGCTGAGGAGCTATATTTCTGTTCTCTTTTCTTCTCTACCTACACTCATCTCTTAGAAACTTTTCTAATAAATGCCTTTCAGTATCACCTAATAATATCTATTTATATATCCACTGAACATTTAACTTGCATAATTGCCAAATGTTATCTTCCACTGAATATTAAGCAAGTATCTCAAGCACATACAACATCCCCCTATAAAATATACATATACTCTATTCCTGCAATAGATTTCTTATGTCAGTGATAGGTACATTGTTCACCCAGATGTTAAGTTTTCCTTGGAATTTCACATATAATTCATCACCAAAATCAGTCAGTTGAATATCAAATGTGTCTCAAGTCCAACCACTTCTCAACATCTTCATTATTACCACCACCTTATTACAAATCATTGGTTTTCCTGTTTCCATCATCACAATGATGTTCTACCTGATCTTGACTCCCAATACCTACAATTCATTCACCATGCAGAAGCCAGAGCTATTCTTTAGAAATATGCCACATCATATTCTCTCCCCATTAAGAACTCTTCAGTGACATTTCAATGCACTGACCAGAAAATCCAAAATTCTTGCTATGATCTTCCATGAGCCTACATGACCTATCTTGGGCTACTATTCTAGAATCATCTCCTAATACTCACTTTTCATTTGTTCCACTTGAGCTGCATAGACCATGCCTATGTCTACCTCATGCCTCTGCATTTGGTATCCCACCTTTCTAAAATAATCTTCCAGCTGATTATTAAATGACTTGCCTCTATATTTCATAAAGTTACCTGCCAAATGTCACCTGGTTAATCAGAACTTTACTAAGCATTCCCTTTGAAATAGCACACATCTATACTGCTTAATTATTTAAGTTATTTAGCACCATGAATTTACCATCATGTGATGCTAAGATAATCTCATGAAGATGATCATATAACTCTAGAACAATGGGAGACCTTACCTAATTACTTTTATTCAATTACCTATGACCTGCAAGACAATAACCATGAAACCAGGAAATAACATTTAACTCCAAATTGGAAGGGGGAAGTTAGAAGTAAATATCCAAGTGCTAGTACTAAAGATTCCAATGCTACAACAACAGTGAAGTATTTAGCTAGTTAAACAGTATTTGGATGACCAAATCAAGGATGGTTGATTTTTAAAAATGCATAACAAAGGCAACTATTTTATTTCCAACAACCATCTAGGTTGTCAACCTGACGCTCTTTAACGGCGTTGGACCTACTTGTCTGTTTCATTTCCATTATACCATAACATTCTACTTTATAGTTAGAACTTCATATTTGTATTTGAGCTTCACTCACCCAAAACTGGAGAGGACCAAGGTTAATGAATAAGTTTTCTGTGAACCACCAGGTTAGGGAGTAATGAGTGTTCCATTATCTTACCAATTGTCTCTACCATCAGCCTGGCAAGACCTTAAAAACACCTTTCATGCCCTCATTTTTAAAGTAATTTTATAGTCAATTGCTTATATTTCCATCTGCTCCATTAACTTATAAACTCAGCATTAATAATCTCCCAAAGTCTGCCACAATGTCTGACTTGGTCATTTTACTTTTTCAAAATTGAATACCATTCTAGTTACCCTGAATATGTGACAACCAACCCTAATAGGGGGTTTGGCAAGTGTCTTTAGGGGAAAACAAAACATGTTGTTAATAATGTTAAGTTTTGACAAGTGGATCTAATAGATTTCAGTTAGATTTCACCATACCAATTATTTTTACAGAAAGAATTTTATGCAAAGTTTGTTAACCAGGTATTGGAGAACTGAAAAGGCAACTGGCAACACCAAGTATTAGGTAAATAGGAATTGAAGGAAGCAGCAAGTTCAGTCAAATCTGGGAAACAAAAGAAAAGTGGTTGGAATTATTAAAACTTAGACATTTAGTTGGGCAGTCAAATAGACTCAGATGGGGACTCGGACCTCTGAGGATAGACACTGGTTCAGGGAAGAGGTAAGGCTTGTGACTCCTGACTAATCTGCCAATTTCAAGGTGCTGGGTGGACATTGACAAGAAAAGGAACCACAGATAGCGACAAGTCCCTTGTAAAGTAAATGAGTTTTTTAGGGATATTGCCCTTCCACCATTAGCCTCTGGAGCAGCCCCTGCATTATTGGGTCCTCTCTATAATTGTACCTGGCCCAATGTGTATTCACATGGGTAAGTGGGCATACCTGGCCTAAGAGGCCAAGATAAAAGGGTGGTTTCACCCTGGAGGAGGGACGGAGATAGGATAGAGGAGAACTTGAGAAATGTAAGTGGCTATTTCCTTGCTGTTCATCATGATAAATCCTAAAATGATCATTTCAATGCTCTGACATTCTTTACCTGCTACAGTCAATGATGAACCTACTCAGATAGGTTAGTTACACAACAGCCTTAATACTCTAGCTTTCCGGAATCCACATAGGAATTATTAAAACTATGTAATTATGTGTTTACTATATGCTCCTCATAAATCTTTATGTTTCATTACTGTTCAACCCGCTGTTAAATCTTAAAATCTGACACATGGAAGGATTAATTTCTAAATAAAGTGAATGAGACCTATTCAGTTAACCCAAAATTGAACCTTTAAATAATAAGATTCTGTGACATTTAAGTATCTTGTTGTATATATAATATAAGGACTTCCTTTCTAAGGTTTATGCATTTTATGAATAAGTTTGCTATGGAGTAAATGATCCTCTCAGCTGTTAAAGAGAGTTTAGGATACTGCAGGTTGGACCTTCAGACATCATTCTAACATCACCTCCCATCTTAAAATCTCATCAGCAAGAGGGAAGAGGGCCCAGTGGATTCTGTTGAAGACTGCTGGGACTACAATGGGGTGTGTGGTATGATAACATACATCTGCAGAGGTGTGACTTACACCCCTAAGTTATATACAGTTATAACCCAATAGTGTGTCAACAAATAATTTTAAAATAAATGAAATATGTAAAATGAAATTTCATCAGAACTTTCTAACTCTGCCTCTCAAATAACTTTTTACCTTTAAACTCCTTATCTGATCTTCACTTCTACATCTTAATCATAACATTCTGAAATGAGAATGAACCCAAAGAGAACATTTTCTCCCTTCTTTCACTGAGCACTCACAACATAAGAATATGTTGGTCTTGAATATGAGATCAAAGACAAATCAAAGGAGGCAAGTTCATGAATCATTTTGACAGGAAGAGGTCTAACATGGACATGTATCATGTCTTGTTTCACGTCACCTTCTCCATTTAAGTTTAATTACACAAAAGGAAAAAGAAGCAGTTGAGGTCAAGTAGTAAATGCAGTTGGGAAAAGTTGTCTTATTCTGAAATAATCTAAATATATACCACAGGAAAACACTGGTAGTGTGTAAAAGTAAATGACTTTTTAAAAACACATTTGGTCATGTTTCCAAATGACCCATTCTACTTCTCTTTCTCTATTTTCCCCAAATGTCAGTTTCCTGGAATAAATCAATTCCATGTGGTAAGCTTTAAAAAATAGACCTGTGTTGTGCACACACAAAAATTAAATATAATTTGAAGTTTAAATCATATGCCAAAGTCATTGTAGTACTTTCAATTGTGTTAGAAGTTTACTGCTGTTAGTCAATTTACATATGACAGTAAGACAAAACAGTACATTGCATGACATTTTTAAATTCTTCTTCAATTGTGGTAAAATTAAGCTTTTGTATCCTATTTAAAAATATAGGTTAGTAGCCAACACAGTGCAAAGGATATAACATTATAACAAAGTTTATAATAGTTTTATCAGGGCTTTGGCCATTTACTGATATTAACTGATCAATGCAAGTGTACCCATGTGTATTGTGTCGATAAGGGTGTCAAAATCATTTCTAAGGGAGAAGTTATATAAGTACTTGAAAATGCATGTTCTAGAATGGCACTCAGTAACTGCATAAAATATTAATCAGTTTTGAGAAATCTGAAATTAAACACAAGGAAAATATAGAAGAGCATTCTAATAAAATTGCACTGGTTTTCCTAACTTTATTCTTTATATTAAAAAATTCATGTCTTGTGAAAGATCTCAACTTTCAGTGATGTTAAAGCATTTCTGGCCATCTTTAGACCTTAAAAAAAAATTAAGTACTTGTTTTAAGGGAATTTGTATAAAGAGTAAATGAGGTTTTATTTAGTTATTCCAAGATTACTTGTTGACTGTTCCTTGTGCCTGTTTATGTTGTATAACTCCACTAAATTAGCACTAAGGGCTGCACTCCTCTTAGGCTTTAATTTCATTGGGAGTAACCACTCAACTCAAAATCCTTTCTTGAGCAATTAAGAAAACCAGGAATTAAATAAACACCAATAAAATTAAAATCAAATTATAACTTGTAATATTTACCAAGATGAGCAAATCCAAGTGAAAATCAACAAGGTTTGTCATATAAAATATGTAAAATTACTTCTATCATTGACTTGATTTAGCTATTTTAGTTCCACATCTACACAGCACACACTGTTGCAGAGTGTCATCAGCATTCTGGTGAAATTGTAAAGACTGTATAGTCAATTGGGAAAACTCAAGCCAAAGAGTTCAGTTAGAAATCCTGCTGTAATCCTGGTTAACAGTTATACTGTGGTCTGTGATTATTAGGAGACAGAACTAGGGCACTTTATGATTCTCATCTTTGTGATTAAAACCAAAAACACTGGTCCAGATGGAGATGTGTATCCAACACAGACCTGTTTCACCACTCCCATGGAAAAGCTGGCAAAGGGAAGACAAGACCCTCAGGTGATGATTTGGACCCTACCATCCATACCTGTTTGCCGTTGAAACCTGCTGAGCCAATTTCTGTTTGCAAAACTAATTGAGAAAGTGAAGAATTTCTGTAGCTGATTAAGAAACACACGTGCCCCATCTGCCCGAGGGGAAGTTGAGTAATGCACCTTGTGGAAATGCCATTTAAAGAATAGAAAAGGCATCTACCACAGTGGCAGCCAGACAAACACAGCCAAAATTCCATCAGATCCCCCACTTCTAGTCTATTTCCTCACCAGAACGGGGATGTAGCTCTGACTGGGCATCCTGGAGAAACTGTCCACTGTGGCACAAGGAAGCCAAGATGTGGCAAAACAGGGAGAATACAGGCTCTCAGGCACGCTGTCAATATACATGGGAGAGCAGAATTGCTTCTGACTAACCCTGAAGACACTTAGAGGTATAGACTTTTCACAAATGTGGCGAAAATGTCCAGACAGGCAGTTTGATTGCCGATCTCATCTGTCAGTTCTCCCTTCTCTTCTGGTTTTAGATACCAGATAAAGATCTCTGTTACTCCTTCCACCTTGTCTGATTTCGAAAAAGGTTTCAATATTGCTGGCCTTCCATTATTTTGACTGACAATCCAAATTGTGTCTACATGCAAAATCAATCCTAGAGTAGTCACTGGTTCAACTAATAACTGCCCTTGTATCCCGTGAATGACAGCTCCTGTGCTAAAAAGAAAACCACCAACTTAGAGGAAGAGATAATGTGGATTATAATTTTAAATAGTTTACTCCTTTTTACTCTATGGAATCAATCATTTAATTTATCCTGTCATTTGAGAAACAGTACCCCAAAGTGCAGCCATGTTCCCGACGGGTGCATTACAGTACTTTGGAACCTTAAGAGATCCTCACAAAATACTGAGGCCTGGCTCCAAACTTGAAGTTCCTGGTTAATGGACATTGGGGGTCTTTTGGACACTAGGATTTGTAATCCCCAATGGCCCCCCACCCACCACCAAGTGATTTGAATAGGCAACTAGCCTTGGGAATCATCATTGTCATGTCTAAATAGCTATTTCTACAGTTTCCCACATTCATAATGTTTTGCAACCATCCAATCCAAGTACGTTCATCATAGGTTCTAGCAGCTTAAAGAAGGATGTCAGAGCCCTTAGCATTATCTTCACAGATTTTTTTAACAGCAAACAGGGACAAACAGGCACTTGAGTCCCCAGAGTCCTCCCTCCCCCCAGCATGATAACACCCTTTTAGCCCCCCTCCTAGGCCCAGGTGTGCCCTCTTATGCAAGCACATACCCATTGGGCGTACAATCATGGGGAGGGCACAAAAACACAGGTGCAGGTTATAGAGACTAATGGAGGAAGGATATGAAAAACACTGACACTCATTTACCCTACACTCACCTTCACCATTAACAAACTATGAAGAATTTTGTCACTAAATAATAGTAAAAATCTCATTTGTGAGGATTTAGCACAAGAATAAAGAAGAAAGTCAAGTACCAAGTGTGGGTTCAATAAAAGTCACTTATTAAAAATTTATTAATCAGCCCAAATAAATTTGTTTAAATGATTTATTTTGTGAATTTCTTAGACTAATTCCATTATTCCATTTATTCAAAATATATTTACCAAGCAATTTGCATTTGTTTTCCAGGGTTGCCATTATAAGTTACCAAAAACAGAGAAACTGGAAACCACAGAAACTTTGGGGGGTGGGGGGGTTAGGTCAGAACTCCACAACGAATCTCACTAGACTAAAACCAAGGGGTTAGCAGGACTGTGTTTCTTTCTAAAAGCTTCAGGGGAGAGTCTGTTACCTTGACTTTTTCAGTTTGTAAAGACTTCCCCCACTTCTTGACTCATAACCTGCCTTCATCTTCAAAGCAGAAATGCTGACTCTCTCTGATCTTGTGCAGTCACGCTGCACACTGACCAACACCAACTGGAAAAATTTCTCCAACGTTGATTACAGTAATGGGATTGAATCAACAGAATGATATAGATGAATCGCATTGTTTCAAGTTTATTACCTAAATCACGTCTCTAATTTTCTTTTTGTCAGGTGATTGTCATATTTACAGATCCCAGAGATCTTTGGGGAACCACCATTTTCCTACCCCAGAATCACTGTGGACTTGAACCATGTTCAGGAATAAAAAATTCTGTATGCTTTAAAACATAATGTAAACTCCTTGTTTAGAAAAATAAACTTCAGTTCAAGTCTAACAGAAATTATTATAAAATTGCATCCAATTATGTTACCCATGTCACTTTGTAATCATTAACCTCAGGGAGCAGTTAGCTACATTAATCCCTGGTAGAGAGAATAGTGATTTTGTGCTAACATTTTAAACTTTTCTGTCTATGGTTTCTCCTTGGGATTTAAATCCAAACATTTCACCTGAATTCTCTAAGAACTTTAGTAGGGTTTTTAAAAGTTTCCAGATCCCCTTCTCATTGTAATAACACTTGACTTCTGCAGACTGCAAATGCCAATCCTCAACCCCCACCAAAAAACTACTTGAGCAAGAAATAAGTAATGAGATCCCACCAGGGTTGGTCACGTTTCCTGACACTATTCACACCTCTCTGGATAATCCATCATTTTTCTGAAGCACCAATTGACCCTGAAAAGTCTGGGCAAGTTCCCAGAAACCTATGAGGTTGGCCCACACATTTTGTCAGAAGGGTGGGTATTACAACCTGGAAAGTAAATGTCCTCCTTCCAGCCAAAGTCTCACCTTGAGCAGGCACAATCTGAGAATTCTCCTTGGCACTGTGATCTACCCATGTTGTTCAGAAAGGTTCATTTGACTGCACCGTCAAGTTCAGTGTAGACACGCACATCCACAGCCCTTCTCCATCGAATGCAGCTGTGACTCATTAGAATCACATTCTCCTTCCCAACTTCTATCATTTCCTGTCTGAAAAGTGATTGATAACACTCCATCTTTCCTCCATGCCTGGAGGTGAAGAGTTAGGGAGTTAGACCCCATGTAGACTTATCATCATGGAGTGATAACTGAAAGATAAAGCTAGTAGGTATAGCAAGCCAGGTGATGGAAGGCTCTGGAGGCTGGACTGAGCATTGTGGACTTGATTCATTAAATGATAGCAAGGCATTGCAGGCGCCTGAATAGAGGAGTGACAGGAAGATAGTGGTATTTTCGAGAGAACAATCTGACAATGTCTGCATGATGGCTTAGAAGCAGGGAGAAAATAGAAGAGAAGCCAGTTAGGGGACTATCACAAGAACCAAGTCCAATTTGATAACAGCCTTCAGAGTACACAATGTGCATAAAGAAGGAGAACAACTTCAGGAAAGAAAGCTTAATGGACTCAGCGACTAATTTTATGTGGTGATAAATTTGAGATTTCAAAGATGACTTGAAAATGTAATGCTGATGAAGGTGCTGACACAAGTAGGGGTCTGGAAATGGAGTTTGGTTTGGAAGTGTGGATTGAGTTAATAGTAATTAACTGCTCTTAGGTTACACTTCAATTAAGATTCATCAGTAAATTCTTATTGCCATTAATATAAATTCCAAATGTTTAATATCACCCATGAGACTGCTTTAAATCTCTGTAATTCTGCCTCTCACAAGTCTTCTGATAGTATCGCTCTGCATTTTCCATAGATCAAATTATTTTTTGCCTGTACACTTGTATCCATGTCTGGTTAACATAACTCCATGGTTGTAATGATTTTAAGGGATATGCCGATTTAAAAGAAAATAGGGGAAGTCTCTCTCTTTTCTCTGTGGTGGTCTAAAGGTTACCCAGAAAAGACTATAGCAGATGCCAAGGATCTGGGAAGAATTTATAAAAATGATATTGATATATCACCAAATGCATTTGAATTAATTGAGAACAGATTTATTGTGGAGGGATTAGAGATAAATTAACCATAAATGTATGGAAAACTATGCAAATCAGAATATAAATTACTTCTATGATTCTTGTTATTGCCATTAATTCCAGGAAAATTTTAAAGTTGCACAGGGAAAGATAACAATAATTCCTAACACTTCTTCTTCAGTGTTTATTATATAATATGCATTGTTCTAAATCTCTATAATTATTAACTGAATCATCACAACAACCCATGTTGTGGGTCCTATTATTATTTCATTCAAGTCAAAAATATTATGATTATTTCATTCAAAGCCAAAGATATTATGAGGTATAACCATGCTCATCCTGATAGGAGATATATATTTTCACTGGGATTTGAACCCAGGCAGTTAAGTTCTAGAAGTTGTTCTCTTAAATTCTACTCAATGTTACCTCTTGAAATAATCATAAGATAATTTGTATATCTACTACTAGTAGCAACTTCATGGTCAAATATAAATGTTGATAATTCATTTATCCCACATTACAAAATTACTAATTTGGAAACTAGTGACAGGGGAAAAAGTGTATACCTATGATATAACATATGAAAGAAAGCTAAGTTTTCAACATCTTTATTGAAAGTGACTAGCTGAAACTTTAATAAAATGGAGAGAAAGAAAAAGCATCCCTTTTAGAGATTTATAGGTAAGAACCTAAAAATATCAGTTAAGATAATTGAATGTGGTTGCCACAAATTGGAAATCACAGCATATAGGGGGATTTTCTTTAGGGAACTAATTTAATCAAGCCTTAAAGAAATAGTTTGATCTTTAAACTATGTACCAGTGTAACTTTTACAATTTTAAAGCTGCCACTAAGGATTTAAGACTCAGTTAATATTTAAAGCCATAAGTGTGAGTGACCTCTCTTATGGACACAGTACTTGAAGGTCTACGTGGTCCAGGATGGGAGGTGAAAGGAACACGAAGAAACAGAAAACAAGAAAAAAACTAAACAGAAAATTCAGGGTTCAAAGAACTCCAGTGATCTAAAAAGCAAGGGAGAGAGCTTTGGGAGGGATGGAGCAACTCACAGAAACAGAGATGGGGGACAGCTGATGAGAATAGCTAGAGAGCCAAAACTGCATTTCAGCAGTGATCGGAGAGCAAAGCGATCTGGGGTTTTATGGAAGAAGCTGTCGGTAAGGCATCAGAAGGTGTGACTACAGACCATAGCTGTCCATGTAGGAATGAATCCGAAAGAAATTGTTTCCTCTGGTGTAGAATTCCTGACCTCCAGAGCTGCACAGCTATTCTGATATTTTTCCCCGAAGTATACTGCTTATGGAGCAGCTGTCCTTTCAGAAATAGGGAAGGAATGACAGGAAATCATTATTGGCAAGAAGTCTGTTGACATGAGGAAAATGACATGGTTAATTTCTGGTGGTGAAGGCATGCCATTGCCAGCAATGCCAAAGCAGAGAAATCATAATATCTAGAAGATAATATTTCCATGCCCGCCATATCAATTCTAGCCAGATGTTGCCCTGAGGAAACTAAGATACTTTTGGCTTTGATGACAAGTACAGGAGGGCAAAGGCCTCTTTCTCACTATTGATGAGAGCCTATTGTTGGTTACATGAATCAAGAGACAAGCTTTGGGGCAGGATCACAGCCAGCCCAGCAATAGACCTAAAGATAAGTGAGAGGTTACCGTTTAATTTCAAGAAGAGCACCAAGTTCATGCTGAAGAAGAGAAAACTACCTGGCAGCATTAAAGTGGAGCCTATGGAACGTGACTGTGTTCTGGGGCAGATAGGTGAGCATGTGTTCAGCACTCCCACAAAACAGGCATGTGACCGGGCGAGATGAAAGCTTCATCACCACCTCCTCAAGCAGGAGGTTTCCCATTCTTTTCATCTATCAATCATGTGACCACCCAGCTACCAGTAGGGGGTGTCTGCAGAGTTTGAAACTCTGAAATATTGCAATTGCATGTCAGTGCACTGTTCTTGAAGTAGAAGAAGTCAGAAAGGTGTAAGTTGGTTTCCTACTATACAATGAGATACAAATTTCAATTACTAATGCACAAGTTTCTTTGATACTCTAGGCACCTTACTTTCTTGAACTGAGACACAGCTCAAGAGTGGAGCTTAGACATAAAGATAGAGATAGAGATATATTCATATTCTATTTGCAGACAAGGGTCATCTAAAATTAGCATCACTCCTGAGAACTACACACATCTGTGAGTCTAACTATAGAGATAAACTGTCTCGGAAATACAATCACCGAGGTTTCTACAGATGGGAATGGAATTTCTGGTTCAGAGATGCCTTCAGTGTGAACTAGGCACCCTCTCATTTACATGGAAGGAAGACCTCAGAGACAAGCAGCAGCCTCACAACAACTGGCAGACCAACCATCCGCCAGTGGCTAGCCTGACCAAGAAATTTTCACACAAACATCACCTGGGAGAAATTTTCCCAATGCCAGAGACCAGCACTCCAAAGCAAAGAAGAAGCAAAATGTGGCAGAAGCTGGGTCAGAACAGACAACAAGAAGGAGGAGACACTGAAAGGACATGAACATGCATGAAGTGACTACAGGCAACAAAGGTACACCTGGAAAACTAAGCACTGTGTCCCAGGAAAATATGTCTACACCTGGCAAAAGAACATTGCTCCAGGAAAGAAAAGATGAATGCAACAGACAAAATTGACCAATAACTGGCAGTAAAAGAAGAGATGAAGTAACCAAAGGGGGAGACAAGGGGAAGGGAGGGGGAGGTACACTCAAAAGGCAAGAAAAAAAGAAATATAAACAAATCTTTTATAATAAAGTGAATTTAAAAAAAATTTGAAAGAGAACTACACACATCAGGTACAAAATCTTTTGGATGAGTCCTGGACCCTTTCTTTCTGGAATTTCATTCCATTCTGATGCACACCCAACACACATGCACACACCTGTACCTGCTTGAGACTGTAGCTAGAAAAAGATTCATGCATTTATATTCAGTTCAATTCACCTCTAAAAGCATAGTATATATGCAGAGGGAGGGAAGGTTGGGTGTGGGATAGATTCCCAAGGATATCCTGGAAGGATGATCAAGGACCGCTACAATGCTCACCTTCCACACACTTGCTCTCCGTCCTTATTGTCCCAGAGAAAAAGCATGAACACACCCCTCTGCTTCAGTCCATCCTAAAATGTAGATGATGGCAAGGAAACAGCACAACGGTGACACGGAAGTGATGACAAACGAGGGAGTGGACAACCTATGGCCTTCTTGTCCATGGTCCATCTGTAGGAATGTGGCCTACTCTCACCCTGTACCTGTCTGTGTCCTTGACCCAGAATAGACAGAAACTAAGGTAAGGGACCCCTTAGAGCAAGTCTTGGAATGAGGAATTAGATTCTGAAAACAGCATGTTAGATGTAGCTTTAGAAGATTGTTTAGATTAACAAAAACTCTATGGACCTTCAGGTGCTGTTTCTGGTCAACCAACCATTATGAATTTTTTCAGACTTTATGCTTCCTGTCACTACTCCCTCACCTCTGCCCCCCCCCCCCCCACTCACCTGCACATTCTCTGCTGGCTTGCCTATTTTCTTTGTACTTGATCTTTCACTTGTTTCTCAATGAAAGTGAGAGTGCTTGTGGTTCAGGCTGCACCCTGACTTGCCCCTCCTGTGGAAGTTATCTGATACAGTCAGACTTCTCATTTCTTCAACCTGTTTGGACTCAGTATTCTGTTCTGAATCCATGCCACCCATCATAACACTGCACCCCTCCCACTTCTGGCCTTGATCTCACTCTAGAGAGACAGGAAAGACTGCTGTGAGGATGAGAAGAGGCCCCTTGCAGGAGAAAAGCACTGAATGGCTGAACCAGGCCTTTTAGACTAGATTCCAGATGTGCATTTATTAGGTGAGTGACCTTAGGTACATAAGTTCTCTCTGTTTCCTTAATTCTAAAATGAAGTGAATGATAAAGTTTATTTCATGAGGGTTGTTTTTTTTTTGTTTTGTTTTTGTTTGTTTTTTTTTTAGGTAAAAACGACTTAAATCCTTGAGTACAAGCTAACTAAGTGTTAACTATCATTGTATGTGTTCAAGTGATTCCAAGGACCTTTCCCTCCAGCTTGTTACATACACAGAATTCTAGCTTTTTGGTAGAATTATTCCTTTGAGAATTTAGGACCGACAGGAATCCCTAATCTCATTCAATGGCAAAAACTTCTTATAATGCAAATGTAATCATCTAGAAAGTTCATATTCATGAGAAAGATGCTCTGGTTTCTTTTATGGTCACACAAGAGCAAGGTCTCATTCAATCACCTGTCTTTTGCCTTTTTAACCTGCTTCCATTGCTTGTCTGTTCTCCAGATGACACTAATTTCCCTTCATTCTCATCAGTCTACTTCCCTGCATTCAAGATCAGGAGAGGCTGCCATATTCATTGGTATGTCTACATTTCTCTCATAACCTGGTCCAGTCTGTCTTCACTCATCTGATCCACATTTCCCCCTCACTATCTGCTGTATGTCTCTGCAAGCAACAGTCCCTCTGACATTTCAAATTCACCATGTCCAAAATGTATTTTCTCACACTACCCCCACAACCCCTGGAACATCTGTTCCCACAGCAGTCCTTCACCCCTCTCGTTAAAGGCATTGCACATGTCATAATAGAAACCTGGAGGTCATGAAAGTCTTCAGTTCTCTGTCTAAAATATGTCTTAAGTGAGCCCCATCTCAATTGACTCACTCCCATGCCTCTGCCCTGCATCAGGCCCTTATATTTTCCACTTGGGCTTTTGCAATGAGCGAACTGTCACCCCATATACTATCTACTCCCCTTCCAATCTAATGAGCACACTGCCTCGAGCTCTGAGCATACACTTTCTTACTCAAAATAATTTAACAGCTCCCCAAAGTCTGCTGAAAGAAACAAGCTCAACACTTCAGCTCTGAACTAACTTTCCAGCCCCAAATCTTTCTCTTTTCTACATCTATGCAACATTCAAGTTAAAATGAGTTACTCTATGAGATCATTACCCCAGCATACAACCATTCTCATGCCAAGCCTTTTCCTATGACACATGCACTACAGATGCCCTTTTTCCTATCTTTATAGTTGGGGCCCACACCCTATATTTGTTCAAATCACTTAATTTTTTAAACTCTATGGTCATGAACAAGATGTTTAATCTCCCTGTACTCAGCAGTAATACCAGAAATTACAAAATGCACTGTTACCAGGGGCTGAAGGAGGTTTCAGAGACTTACTGTTCATATGAAGGATCCATCATGCATCAAATGGCAACTATCTGTAAGGCTGAACTCAAATGGAATCCCTTATAGGAAGTCTTTGATTCCCGAACATATGCTAATACTTCTTCCTTCTTCCCTTCTTCTCACCCTCCTTCTTCCCCTCCGACCTTCCCTTCCTTCCTTTTCCTTCTCTCCTTTCATGAAATAAAAAGCATCCATAGAAGAGCTGCTCCATGTCAGACGACAGGCCAATCTGGGGCACACACACAGGACAGTGGCTGTGACCCTCATTAAGTTCACAGTCCAGTAGGGGAGATGACAGTTATGGAAATAGAGATACAGAGGGTTGTCAAACATGCACAAAGCAGGGAGGGGCTAGCCATGGATCAGTCCAAGGGAAGATCACTATGGCATCAAAATGCAAGTTGATTTGAACATGACAGAATGTGTTTTTCAGCCATGGAGCAGGAAAGGGTATTCTAGGTAGGGAGTAACGGGATATGGCAGAGAGCCACCAGGAAGCCCAGCTTCTTTTGGGATTGTTTACAAAGTAGTGTGAAGAATGCTGAAGCAAAAACATTTCTGCAACTCTTACACATTCAGAATCTCAATCCCAAATCACAGAATGCAAGTACCTAGGACTAGGACCTGGGAAAATAAGCTTCAACCAAGTACCAAGGATAATTTTTCTGTCCATTACATTGTGAGAATGATGATTTCCCCCCTATAGAGACACAGGAACCCACCAGAAAACTCCAGCTAGAGGAGCTGGGTAAAAAAACAGATGAGGTAATCAAGATGTGGTATGCAACAATACCTTCTTTTTGCATTTTGGATTCTCAAAATGTATATAAGATAAGTTAGAATACTAAGAAGTCATTGATAATAACATGGAGTGTATTTTTTATATTTAACTATGCTCATGCCAGAAAACAAAACAAAAAAAAAAGGCATGTTTAGGTTGTAAAATTTTATATAGGTTTCCCCCACTATCTGAAAGTAGAACATTCCTATTTGGTATGATGTGGTAGGTTATCTTGGGGGTCTGGGAATGCTATTACCATTCATTTATATGGAAAAAATTTTGAACATTCCCAGATCCACAAAATAACCTACCACATCATACTAAATAGGAATGTTCTACCTTTGGAGAGTGGGTAAAACCTGTGTAGTATAAGTGGTCATATATCACTTTTTTATATACATATTATGTATTTTTATATAGAATCTTATTTTTTAAGAAAAGTTCACTTTTGTATATATGTGCAGAGAAAAAAAAAGCCTTGATGGATAAACCACAAAATGTTAGTGACGGTTATTTCCAGGCAGTGGGAGTTTTTGAACCTTAAAGGGAATTTTCTGTTTTTCCTAGTTGAATATTTATTTCATGTGCAATTTTTAAAAAGCAGCTTAAATTCTTTTTCCTTAAGGCAAATGGCCAGAACCAAATTGGAATTCTAATGCGGTGACCTGAAGCTGTGAGAACAAGGAGGTTTTGACCTCAGGACAGGGGGTGTTGACACAGCCCAGACTCTTCCCAGGATGTAGACACCTAGGTCCAGTCTGGCCACGTCTCTAGCTGCAAGACTGGTGGGAAAGCTAGACCTGAGGTGAAGGCCTCTCGAGCCCAAGCAGCATTAGGTCAGGAAATCAAGGACCAGCTGTGAGGCCTTGGAAATACAGTTGAGAGAAAAGAAACTGAGGCCAGCAGGCCTCACAGAAGGCCTGGCAGGGGCCAGAGACTGCCCAGTGACCACCAGAGTCGTGGCCGAAGGCAACCATCCTGTCCTTAGGGGTTGGAAGTTTCTAGAAACCAGAGGTTAGGCCAAGGCCTAACCTATCATCCAGGTGGGGATTCAGGCACTAGTGTTATAGAAAAAATTCCTGGCATATTAAACTGATCCCAAAGGAACTCAAATCATTTCCCAAACCTGGAATTTTTCAAATTTTAATTTTATTTGTGAAATAATAACATGTTGTCCCATAACTTTAAAATTACATTTTTCTACTTTGTGGTTCTAAACTTAATATAACTGAAGGAGTTGTCTCAGGCCCAGTGATTGGAATCTGTGTTCCATACGTTATACCCTAGACTATACTATCATCCTGAGCCATGCAGTTGTTGAGTGAATGTCATTATGAATAAATAACAATATACGGGATGCTACTCTTTTACGTAAAATCACATGTATAATGCAGCCGATACTGGGAATGGAAAAACTTTTCACTGGTCCTATATCATCATCTGTAAACCATGAACATTGAATTAACCCAATAAAAGTGACAATTCTGACCCTGGGCTATACCCATTACTCTAAGGTTACAGCTTGCAAGCCAACTCAAATTGTTCTCAACGTGGTACTTTACTGAAATACTTATCATCTGGAAACCGTATGTAGTGCATATTCTTAATAAATAATAACACATTTTATTTTGGTTTACTGAAAATTAACAGGGCACTTGGGAAATTGCTGTTATTGTGGGAGCCTGTTTCACATTTGCCTTGGCAGTACAATAGCTATCTCCGTGGAAAACGGGAGAACCAATGGCTGCTGAAGCTGGGCTTTTTCCCCTCTGCTGTTGGTATCCAGAGAAAGCCATGCAGCTGGTAGCATTAATGACATCCCATATACTCAGAAGAGATGAAAGAAGTCAAACAAAGTTGTAATGGGCTTAACCATATGAAATTGTCATTCTGAGTTGATTAGTTTTGCATTTAGACACAGTAAATCTACATCTTTGCCCCTATATTCCAATCTGTAGTCCAAATGGTCTGCAAAGTCTCAAGGCTTGTTAGTGATTGTCTAAGACAGCTTTGTCAACATTCTGAACGGGAAGGCCTAAAGCTGGGGACTTGCAGGGGTATCTCAGAGGGGAGGCGGCCCCAAGTTGTTAACATATACCATTCTCCCTTAGTCCTGGTTCCTCTCCAAAGTTTCAGAAGAGTTCCCCATAAGGTTCACCAGCCTTTTCCTACATCCTAATCCCAACAATTATGGGATCAGTCCCAATGTGGTTAGTTTCAGTTGGCGAGGGAAGGATAGTGATGGAGTTCAGAAGGAGGGTGGACTGGAATTAAGACCTATGAAAACAGGATTTTTAGTGGTTTGATTGAAGATTTTTCATTTCCTCCTTGCAAGTCCTGTAGGCTAATAACTATGGTGCAAACAAGCGACACATTCACTGTTTCAGCCCTGCTTCAACCCTGCCACCCCTCAGACCCACCCCACCCCACCATTTGCCACCCTTCCCTCGTTGCTGTCATGAATTGCCACAAATGTCTTCATTTTAATGGTAAAAGAGAAATATTTCTAAATAACTTTTCTGTTGACCTTTGTTTTCCATTTTAGTGTTAAATATATGTTCTCATTTATTCATTCCTATAAATTGTGGGTGTTTGGGTGGGGATTCAAGGAGGCATACTGTGAAACCATATAATTGTTCTTATCGAATGATGCATTTTATACTTCCTGGATTTAGAAGAATTTGTTTTTTCTTACTTAATCACCCTCATTTCCACATGACTGATTTTTAACATTAACAGTTCTACCACCTATTCAGACACCCAAGTTGGACTCCAAAGTGACCACTGCCTTCTCTCTTCTCTTCCCCAACCATGCACCCTACAATCCAAAATGACCTTCACATATGTCACCCATCATGACGGACCTGTTCCCTATCATTTTTCCTGCCTTCTATCACCTATCATCTCTCTATTCGATTCACCCAAATATGCCACCAAAGCTACTTTCTAAAGGTCAAGGGGGAAAAATTCCTTTCTAGGTCTCCCTAAGGTCAATGAAGAGTTCCCTGTTTTTATCAGGATTAGATTCACATTTGCAAAGCAGCCTAACAAGATGGCAAAACCAGGGTTCCAGAGCACAGCTGTCTGTTCCCATGCAGCTGCATCACATATGAACCGGGTGAACTGAATCGTACTTCAATTCCTCCTCTTGTAGGTGGTGGGAGAACTAGGTATACAACAATGTAAGAATAAAAAATACATCTATATAATCAATGAAAATACCAATCAAAAAATAAAAAGAGGTAATGATAGGTCCTATTTTAGTAGTACTATGTGAGAGCAATTGGCATCAATAGTGACTTCCCATTGATGAGGATGACACAACTTTTGTTCTAGAAGTAAAGGCACTCGGCCAACTTCACTGCTTACTCTCAGTGCCGTTCCTCTTCTCTCTCTGCTGGCTACACACTCCACACTTTCTCTGCATCAGGCCACAGGCCACACATTTCTGCACATACTGTTCCACTCCAGATCTCCTCATCCCTTTCTCCATCTGGGAAAGTTTTATCAACCACTAGTTTATTACTCATACTTTTACAATAGCATTACCCCATTGCTTTATAATTTACTGTCTCCACCAAGTTTGAGAGTTTAAGATTTATGAGTTTCAAGGACTCCCTTGTGTTCACATCTGCTAAATCCAGAACAGTGCAATGTATGTATTTACTAAATATTCAGGGGATGATTGAAAGAAAGGAGGAGACAGAGGAAAAAAATAAGAGTGGTTAGCAACTTTCTCCTGTATCATGCTAGTTGCTAAGTTTACATAAGACCATCAATCATAACAACTATCCAACTAGATACTTGGATATATTATTACTTACTAGTTTTATTTTACAGATCAGGGGGATGAGGAGTAAAGGTGAGAGGTTGACACTTCCCACATCAACCTGACTGTGGAATCTGTCCATGGAAATTTCTCACTGCCACTCACTGGTCCCAAACACAACTCTCCCTCTCCCCAAACGTAAGCCAACACAGACTCACAGTCCCTTGGGTGGCAGGGAGCAAAGTGGGAAGATCACAGACTGCCAAGTCGAGGTCTGAGTCTCAACTTTAAGTCCCTCTAAGATTCCCCCTGAACAATTTCCTCAACACCTCTGATACTGTTTCCTGAACTATAAAATATCCACTCATTTCCCACCTTCTTGAATTACAGAGGCTATTTCACAATAAGGATAAAGGAGACTGTGTCTGTGTCGGAAAAGCTACAGTCTCAAAGCTTTGCACACAGTAGGAGGTCAATATGAAGCACTTACAAGACTGGTAAACCCTACAAGCTGCTTGATTTGGGGAAAAAAGTTAATTATCATTTTCATTCTTTAAAGCCTAGCCTTAACACACTTTTGTTTTACACCAGTTTAGTTTGGCTAAGCAGGATCCTTGCTTCAAAGAAAATGTTTTATGTGTGTTTAAAACAAAGGCAGTAAGGAATGCAGGGGTGGAGACAGAACTCTCCTGAAAGTGTTAAGAAGCAAAGAAAATGTATTCCACCATTTAGGAAAAAATAAAATACTTTACACAAATAAAACAAGGCCCAACCAGCTAGTATTCTGGTGTTGTGTCTTAGCAAGAATAAACTCAGCAATTCTTATGTACACATAGGTATAGAAAACCAGAAGAAAACCTGGAAACTCAGGAAAAGTCTTGGAAGAGGTTCATGCTAATCTTAATTTAATTGTAAATACCTAATCAATGTGTAACTGAAAAAACCAAAGATCACCAAAAAATGAAACAACCTAAAACTGAACCTTTGTTTGACAGGCTCTTACTTCACCTATTTTTCCTTCGTCTTTTGACATTTTTGCAGCGCATGATCAAAGACCAGTCCATGTCTTTTGCCTTGAAATTTAGGAGCAGTTACAAGAAGCAACTTAATTTATGGCTGTAAAGACCAAGTACATTTTTCACATGGTATAATTAAAACTAGGTCAGTGAGAGAAAGGAATCAGAAGCAGAGAGGTTGTCTAAATATTACTCTGATAAATGACAACTCTACCTTGAAACAATTCTTCTACCATTCCTCTCTTCATTTAACCATGTCCTTCATTTCTGCATTTAAAGAATATTCTATGCAAGAAAAAAAAAAGCAAAAGAAACAAAAAATGACACAGATTTTCCCACCTCCCCTTGTACTAGAATGTCAAATATTACAGATGGTTCTAAAATGGTCCACAGCAATTTACCATTCTCTAAGTCAGGGGGAAACTTGTTGCCTGCCTTTATGGTAGCCCCCAAGAACATGTTCTGTGCTATTCTCTGGGCAGAGCTCCCAATGACAAGCAGGGAGGGCCCCTGGTGGAATACATATGCAGAAAACCTCCTGCTCCAGATCAGAAGAGAATTCGGTCCAAGTCCAACTGGACATTCCAGAGAGAGGAAAAGAAATAAGCAATCATAATATCAACAATTGGGGGAAATACTCTGACTCTGCAAGTTCAGGGTTTTCCAGTCTTACAGGAATTGTACAAAATATTCACGGATGTGCTGTGTGGTGGATGAGGCCAGGCGAAGTAGCAACTAAGGGAATAGAGTTCATAAAAAAAGAAAAATAAGTCAAGGAAATCACAGAAACATCTGATTCTGTTCCAAAAAGTCAGTCCTGTGAAACTCGCGGGGCATTCAGAAGAATGCTTTGTGTGCTTAGTTTGGGTTGGCTTGGTTACATGGGGGGGAATGAGGAACTAATTGCATAAACTCTACCAAGTGTCTGGCAGCCTGATGTGGTTTTTTTCCCCTTGGCCTTCTCACACTCACCTCTTCCTCTAGCTACAATTTCAAATCCCAGACTCATCTAACCTCCCTTTTGCTCCTCTCTGGAGTGCAGAATGACATTCATGCTGACTGTGTGACTACTTGGCAAGAATATCCAAGTCTCACCGTAATTGATTGTCTTGCCTTCAACACTTTTGGTGGCTGATGGAGTTGACTCTGAGGTGTAGGCCTGAGCCCTGTCAGGGAGTGTAATTGCCAACACCTACTGGATGGATATACCCCCAACAAACCAAATTCTCTAGCAGGCCATTTATCACTTTCAGCCATTTCTGCAACTGACAAGTAAAGAAAGATTTTTCTAAGTGAATAATCTAGTTATATGTGTCTTTCAACACCTTATGTTTTGAATAGGGTCCATGTGGTACTTGATGCCTTTAAAAACTGCAAACACCTGAAGGAACTTTCTTCCAAATAATCTAGGCACTTTCTTCCTAGCAGAATGCAGAAGGTGCAATTATAAAACATGCCTAAGGGTTAGATTTTTCTTAGGCATATAAAAATGACTATTTCTCCACAAAAATCACTTTTCCAACAACACCACCCAACCTTAGGAAACAATGCTTCAGGCTGTCATGACCATAGAGGCCTGAGGGCTGTGCTCTTGCTCACGCTCTCCCGGAGTCCCTAGTCACACAATTTAATTTTTCTCTAGTGTAGAATCTTTCCTGAGCTCTTGGAATCAAGTGCACATTTCTGAACGTGGCCTCAGGAGTCTGCATGAGCTGATGGGACCTATCACGCTCCATTGCCAGCTAAGATCTGTGACACTGGCCTCATTCCAGGATCTCACATTAGTCAGACTCTCCTGCCCTCAGGGCCTCACACAGGCCATCCTCATCGCCTAGACAGAAATGCCAACCACCACCATCTTTTAACTTAGAATTGAGAGCAAATAATTCACTCCATACAGACTTTTCTTATTTCTGAAAGCAATTCAATTCCTTCCTCAACTTCACAGGAAACTCTCATATCTGCTCTCATAACATTCAATACATTTAACCTTCTTTAACTAGAAAAAAAGTCCTTGAGGATAGAAACCGGAATGTTGTGTTCAGCACTGTACCTTTAGTACCTAAGGCAGTGCATGACACACGATAGAGCCGGCATTTGCTTGCTTAGTCAGGTAACAAAATACCACTGGCTGGGTAGTTTAGATGGCAGAAGTTTATTTTCTCACACTTCTGGAGGCTAGAAGTCTATGAGTATGAATGTTTCAAAGTTGGTTTCTAGTAATAGTTTCATAGTTTTGCTGTGCTTACTGGTCTTTTTGCTGCATTCTGAGAGAGCGATAGAGACAGAGAGACAGACACAGAGAGAGAGAACAAGTTCTTATGAATCTTCCACCTTAACGACATCAGATTTATGAGATTAGGGCTCGATCCTTATAATCTCATTTAACTTTACCTTTTTAAGACTCTGTCGCTTAATTCAGTCACACAGGAGATATGAGTTTCAACATATGGATGTGGGGAAGAAGATGGCAAAATTCAGCTCTTTCAGACCTGAAATATATATTTATTGAACAAGTGGTTAAATGAATAAAAAGGTTTCTTACTCCAAGGTCTATTTGAAAGAGGTTATTGGCTTGTGAAAGCACAAATCATGTCTCAGTACCCCTCACAGTGTCTGACACTTAGCACATATTCAATACATATTTGCTGAATTGAGTCAAGGTTCAACTTTCAAAGTTAAAGTGAGAATACAGGTGTAAATTAAAGTGTGAATATATATACATGTGTGCGTGTGTCTTCATTAAAAATAAGATGTTATTTTATGACTTCTAGTGATCATACAGGATGCTAGTTCTTAACTTCTAGCCACAAACCTAGGAAGTAAGTTCCAGCTCAAAAATCAATTAAAGAACAGAAGCAAATGAGCAGTTTACAAATTCATTACTGTTTAATTCCTTTCCTTCTAATGACAGTGCTTTCTCTGTGAAGTAATATTCTTTTAATAAAAGGTGACTAGCTTCCCTGAACCCAGAAAGAAATGAATTAGTGATTTCTCTGCCTGAGAGTTAACAAACAGCCCTTTCATCTTGTTCCCCCTGATCTCCAGCAGTGAAACAAATAGACTCTGAAAATCATCTTTTTTTTTCTAAAAGATTGGGCAACCCCAGAATTCCTGTAGCATCAGACCTCTGGATAATTCTTCATTTTGTTTTTCTTCATCAAGACATAAGTGACCTGATGTCTGTATATACCTCATACCCACAGCCACAAACACATGATTTGCTCAACCAGCAATGCCAGATTTGATAGCAAAAAGTGAGCACCTCCTCTCCAGAGACCTGCTCACCACATCATTTTCTTCTGTCACCTGCAGTTGTCATCAGTACACATGGTATTTTCTAGGTCTGTGAGAATTCTACTCAACAGAGTTATGACTCTAACCCCATGGGGAAATCATAAGAAGGTGTTTCCTTTTCCTTAATCTGGGTGCCCATCTTTTGAATATAACATGAGAGTGAATGAAGGGGTGATTCTATCAAATCAACTCAATCTAAAATTCCCCTTAGGTTGTGCCTTCCCCTACTGCCAACACTTCCTTCCATGAATGCTTTTAATAAGATTAGATCCCATGGATGGTACTGAGCAAAACTTCTGGTGTCTTTACTACCTCTCTCAGAAATTTTAGCTTCTTTCTTATGGGTATCTGTGTGGACGTGCCCTCAATTAGCTGACTCTTACTGATAAGAATAGGAACAATCTAGTTTAATTTTTAGGTTTTATGCACATATTTAGAAAGAACCTTATTCCACATGCCCCAACCCCCTGAAAATAATAACCTGATGAGAAAAATTTGTGATCCAGTATCAGAAGCATATTATGTTGTACCTTTTACTTCTTGACCTTATCTCCAAATCACACCATAGCCATGGTAGAAGTATATGACAATTTCTCTATCAATGTGTCTCCTTGCTAATGGTGAATGTCTTTAGTTTTCTGCCCTGAGATTATCCAATTCCAATCTAGTGTCACTGGATAGAGTATTGCTTCAGCTCAGGTGCTTTGCACCAGATAGTGAAGGGAGGTTAACACCCCCATCAGGTAAGCCTCAATCAGTGAAGAACTAAGCCTACCCCTCGTGTGAACAAGTCCAAAAGATGTTATATCTGAAACTCAAAAGGATCTAGCAAGATCAAACTCCAGGTGCCACAGACAAGACTAGTTAATAATATGCCCTTTTATTGACTTTTTCTTCCATCCTTGCCTCATTTCCCCCATGTCCTAGTCTCAGGTCAGCATCTTTGTTCTATTACTTATTAGGCATGTATGTAACCAGACAAAAAACTTACTTATCTGTTCTTCAGTTTCCTCACTTGTAAAATCAACATAATACTAGTGTCAATTACATGGATTTTCATGAGTTAATATTTGTAAAGTATTTATAAGTGCTGCTTACAATTTTGTGAAGCATTAATAAATATTAGCTAAAATAAAAAGATATCTAAATGAAAGCAAGGAACTGTGAGAATCCACAGCATGTGGGAAACTGTAAATAAGTTGCTATAGCTACAGCTTAAGGGGAGATGTTGCTGACGACGTAACCAGAGGCTCAACTGAGAACAGATCGCAGAGCATCTTGTAGACTTGTTAAAAAATTCATCCTGCTCTGAAGACAATATAAAAGTGCAGAAAATTGTAAAGAAGGAAGTGATGAGGTCATAGTTTTTATTTCAGAAGGTCATTCTGAGAGGTGTGAGGTGATAACTGAAAAGGGGTCAAATGTATCATGAGGGAAAAAAATACAACTAAATTATATCCATTCATTAGACAATGAGTAAAGCTGTAAAGTTAAGTTCAGTCCATTACCTTGTGCTGTTCCTTCTGCTGTTAGCAGACAATCTCCAGAGCAAAAGAGTGATAAACTTTTTTTTTCACCACAGTGTGTGTTCTCGAATCATGAAATGATCGATCTGGAATGTGTATTGGCTTCCTATTGATGCTGTAGCAAATTTACCATTAGCTTTTAGTTTTGGAGGTCAGAAATCAGAAGTGAGTTTCCCTGAACTAACATTGAGGCATTGCTGCTGGTGGGAATGCAAAGTGGTCCAGTCACTATGGAAAGCTGTGTGGAGGATCCTTAAATGACTGAAAATGGAAATATCATTTAACCCAGCAAGCCACTCCTAGTAATCCACCCAAAGGGTTACAAAAACTCTAATTCAAAAGGACATCTGTATGTGGATGTTTATTGCAGCACTATTTACACTAGCCAGGATATGGAAACAACCCAAATCCCCAAAATAGACAAATGAATCCAAAAGCTATGGTATTTGTACATGATGTAATACTATTCATCAATCAAAAAAGACAAGCTTATGTCATTTGTGGCAACATGAAGGAAGCTAGAAGGAATCATGCTAGCGGAAATAAGTCCGAAAGAAAAAGAGAAATATTGAATAGTCTCACTTGTATGTGGGCTATAGGGAAAACAAACAAATAAATGGACAAGAAAAATTTAAAACTGTTGGCAGAACTGAAGCAAAGAGCCAGAGAGGGGTGGGGGGGTATTCGGGGGGGTGGGCACAAAATACTGAAATGGTGGTGCATGGGTGATATGGTGGTGGAAGAACCTTGGGGTAGACAATGATGTAAAACAAAATAAATGTAATTTAAAAAATAATAACTAATATTACTTTTATTAATTAAATAAATAATAAATAAAATTGAGGTGTTGGCAAGCTGGTTTCTTCTGAAGATTCTAGGGTAGATTTCATTCTTTTTCTCTTCCATGTTCTACAGAGCACTGTGTTAACTTATAGTTCCTTCCACCCTGTTCAAGTCAGCAGCACAGCTTTGTCACTCTCTCTATGACTCTGACACACACTTTCCACCTGCCTTTGTCATATATAAGGACACATGATTATATTTCCCCCAGAATACCCAGCATAATCTCCCAGCTCTAGATCCTTAACCTAGTTACATCTGCAAGGTCTGTTTTGTCACATAAGGTAATAATATTCTCAGGAATCAGGATGTGGGCATCCTGTGGGGTAGGAGGATCTTATTCTGCCTATTATATGACATGAATACTAAATATGAATTTTTGGTATGTTCTTTCAAATGCCTCTGATGTTCCTATGTGTCAAATGTCAGTTCTGTGCTTGAAGTATGTGCAAGGAGAACAGGAAAGCCAGAGTCAGCTGAACAAAGTGGTGAGACAGAAGATTGGAAAGACAGAGGGCAGGAAAGGGAGGGTAGAATGAACTTACATGATTATTCCTAAAGTCCTCTCCTCTAAGATTATTGCTGTTTAGCTATTACACACAAAATACCTGCAGCAACCCTTTCAGTTTGGGATGGGAAAAAATAATGTTGAGAGAATTTATACTGCTCACCCAGGGTCACAGCATTTCCGTGGTTGAGCAGGAAAATTAATCCAACTCATCAATGACCCCATTTGTACTATCCCCAAAGCACATTTGCTCCTATCATGACTTAGTACTTAAGTGTTTGAATTTATCCAGACCCTGCAGTGATGGATTCAGTATACAGTCCCACATCAGGAAAAAAGACAAATTTCACTTTAATTAAGATGAGGGAATAATAACTACTACAATTTTCTCCCTGGTATTTATGAGTCATTTAATAAAAACTTCCTAGACTCTCAATAGTCCTGTGCTTTGCTCCGGGCCCCTCATCCCCTCAGTTCATCATTTCATGGCTGGAGAAGATCTTGAAACAGATCATTATAATTGCAATATCTGAGGGGTTTAAAAAAAAAAAGAACACTTTTGCATATCTGTATTGTTGTCAGAATATATATAAAACTTGTAAATTTTCTGAGACATTAGATGGAAACAGCTTGTTTGTTCGCATCTTCACTTCCATGAGCTGTTTCTTCCTGTGGCTCCCATTTCTAGTGCAAAACAAAAAGTTCTCTTCACTGTTGCAGAAAAAGAGAGCCACCGAATCTACATTCCTCCCTTCCTGTGACATCCACAAATCTATTTTCATAAACCCAGCACTCCCTTAGCTTGCTGTCATCGCTTTGATATCCAAGTAGCAGTTTTGCAGTGGAGCAAACCCTTCAGTGTGAATTCCCCCCTGAAGTGGATCCAGTGTTCAGAAGAGTGGCAGAGGCTGTGACAGGTGCCGCTCTATACATTGCGAGAGGGATAATGTCAACACCACATCAATTAGGCACTTGTTTCCACCATGCAGAGAATCTACAGTTGGAGCATATCAGCTAGCTTTCCACACTACGTTCTGAGAAGGCTGTTCAAAGATTTACTTTTTTGCCTTTCAGTTTGTTGTAATGTTTGTCCAACTGGAAGGTGAGCTATCAGAACTCAGCTGAGTTGAAACAAATAAAATGGCCTTTGTGGTGCTCTCCTGGTTCTCTGTGGGGAGCTAGGGTAGCTACAAGGTGATCAAATGTACGAATGCCAGAGAGAGAACATGCTTAAGACTGAAAGGATTCTGTTGACAAAAGAAAAAAACATGTCAACCAACTTTTCTTTATAAAGAAAGAGAAGTAATTGATGTCTGCTCCATATCCCTTGGGCGGGCATGCGGGGGGGAGGGGCACATTGAGAAGTAGGACAAAAATATCAGAATTGGGGGGAAAAAAGAGATGACTTAGGTTTGCCAGAGGTTTGAGAGCTATTTTTCTTGGAACCCTGAATGCCTGGAATGTGGCCAATTATCAGTAAATATTAGCTTAATGAAATGGAACTAAATTGTATTGCATTTTTGAGACAGGGAAAAAAGTCAGTTCTACATGGCAAAGGCAAAATAACGAAAGAACTAGGTTGGGATGATCTTATATGCCCAAGCTACTCTCAGTTTCAATGTTCTGCTCCAACAAGGTTAAATTCCATGAGGCCATGGGTCTTAAGAACCACAGTTCTGATGAGAAGAAAATGACTAAGACACCACCACCACATCACACCAGATACCTCTCCTGCTTAACCTATGACTCTTAAATTCTAACCAGCCTTCACTGAGTTTTCAGGCAGCTATTTTTGAAATACTTCAAACCCTCCAAAACTCAAAGTGATAGCTAAACACAAATATACACACATATGCACACCACCACTGTCAATGTCCTGCGCCATACAGAGGTGGAACAGTCAAAATCAAACTTTGTTTTCTTCCAGAATCCAAGTTCTCTGATGTGCCAGTTTGACTACATGAACAACTTTTCTTTACTACTCTTATATTCAAACAAATAAAATCAGCTTGATTCAAATACATTCAATTGTCCCTTGTTTTTTAGTCACCACATCATTCAGTGGCAAATTCTTTGAAAGAAGACTCAAGATTTCAGTGAGTGCTTATTGTGTGAGAATGCCATTCTTTAGATGGATGATGAGTTATCAAGAAGCCAAAGGAGAAATTCTCTGCCCTATAGAATCAAGAAGTAGATGAATCACTGGTGTTGGAGTTAGGACACCAATAATAACAGGAAAAAAATTCATTAATATATTTTATTTGAAATTTATTCTGCTCAGCTAAAATTGCATTTTAAATTTTGTGAAAAGCATCGAATTATACATGAAATAAAATTTGGAAATGTTTTACATTTCAAAGTAAGTATGAAAGTACATGTCCGATATTTTTTTGATATTTTTTTAAACCCGCATAAGAAGATAACCAAAATGTGCCTAACTCTGACCATTTGGAGAGTGATAACTGTATCACATCTCCTTCTTTATCTCCAGCATGTAACTCAATTTCTGCTACATAGTTAGTATTTAAAACTATTTAATGACAAAAAAATGAATCAAAGCATAATTTGATGAATAAATGAGAATGACAGATTAATGTATTGACATAATAATGACATGAAATAATAGTGCAAGTGATGGGTATGTATCAAAAGCCCTGAGGGCAAGACCATGAAGACAATTTGTGAAGGAAAAAGAAAAACAGAAAATGGAAGTGAAGATGATGATAATGAAAGGAAGAAGGGAAAAGGAAGAGGGAAAGTGCAGATGGGAGAAATGGAGACTTACTTGGAGCAAAGGGGCAAATTCGAGAGTATTGAATGATGAGGTCCTCAAAATGCTGTCCATGGAAATAAGGATAGTTGGGAAACAGTTGATAAAGATCTAGAAATGTCCGAGTAAAGTGTTTTCTGTTTGTTCAACTGGGTGTGCAGGGAGCTCAGTGAATAAGAAGTATTTTATGGATCACATGCTCTAGAAAAAGCAATCACTCAAGTAAATCAACATCTACGAGAAGAGGAGTACAAGCTTCACAGGGACAGTTGATGTGACTCCAGGTGGATTTTCATGAAGGAGGTGGCTCCTGAATAGGTGTTGACATCATAGGTCGAGGTTTATACAGGAAGTGTAGACAATGTGGAGTCAGGGAGGCTATGGTGAATTTGACTTTGAAAATAAATAACAAGGATTGGGAACAAGACAATTGAGCAACTTAACTTCTATGTGTTCGCCAAACTCCTATAAATGTGGTCCACAGAACTCTTGGTTCCTACATCATCTAAAAGTATGTCTTCCCTCTGTGACTGCTGGTTTCCATTTGTTTTAGTCTCATGTAAAGCAGATGGTAATTGTCTTAAAAATTCCTTCTCTTACACCTTAAAATCTGCCATAAACCTGTGCTCTATAAGTCAACAGAAAGCCTCTCCAGGTAACACCCCCAGAAAGCCAAGCAAGTGTCTCTCCCTCAGCATTGTCCCTACATCCTCCCCTCCTATTCTTAACCTGCTACCATATTGGGCCATCCTCATCTGATCCTGTTTTTTAACTCTCCTCACCTCTTCATCTTCATCCTGCCCCTCTAGAGTTCACACTTTCATCTGAAACCCCGAGCTGCTGACTTTTGACTTGTGCTCCAAGTATTAAATACAAGTGTTCCCCAATGCTAGTCCCGCCATGGCTGTCCTGGGTAGTTATCCCCTCCCACCCAGTTAATATGGGAGCTTTTTACTCAATTCATTTCCTAGCCCTGAACTGCCAACTATCTAATCCCAGAGAAAGAATCAATAGCACCAAGTCATATAGAACATTTTTAGTAAATATTTTAAACAGTAAATGAGTGAATGCTTTTAAATATCTGCCTTTTGTTTTCTTCTGACAGCTATGTAAGTTTCTATAGATTGGGGATATAATGCTTGTCTACCAGAAGTCTTAGGCAGTCAACACCTCCAAAGCCCCCCGAGACCCACCTCCCAAATTCAAAGAACAATTTCTTTGACCTCTGCAAAGACAGCTTACTTTGAGGGGCCCATGCACCAAGGGCAGAACTGTAGACACATGAACTGCATCTTAAACACAGCGCATGGTGAGAACTCCGTGTAACTTCCCTGTAAGTTAGACAAGTACTTATAATGAAAGGTTTGTGAGTTCAGAAAGCCCCGGGGTATTCGAAAAGACAGTTCGGCTTCCTGTCTGGGAAAAAAATGACAGCTCTCCTCACTGGGATTAAGCTTCAGATATTCAAAAGGAAAAAAAAAAGGAAACTTCTGAGTAACACATTGGACCCAGTGCAAGAAATTTGGTGCCTCATGAGCATTACCCCTGCAGAATCAGATGCCTAATGTATTGACAGTGCACAGAGGGGCTGAGCATCATTTCAGGAAAGGAAGATGCCTTTCTCATTCCAAAAACCACTACAAAGGCTATGCCCACACCCTGTCTTGGGTAGTGATGGAACTGCCAAGCCACTCCCCATAACAAGCTTATTTCATAAAGATTTTTCAAATGGGCCCCTTTCTGTCCACCTCTCTTACCCCTGCATGAGCTTCAGTCATCCTCACACCTAATTTAGACAGTTAAAGCCATTTCCAGGTTGGCTGGAAATACTCTCTCAAATGTGTTGCCCTTACACCCCAGAAAGTCACCTGAAATTTGAATTTATTTCCACGGCTGCTAAAAATCGTTCAACAGTTTTCTGCTGCCATGGAATACAAACCAAGTTACCTATCAGGGCACAGGAGAGTTTTCTGTGAGTTGATTTCTACACACCTTAGAGCCAGATTGCCTAATTTACCCCCACCCCAATTCCTGCCTTCTCCTTTTCACTCTCACAATATTGAATTATTTGTAATTCCAGCTCTACGATGAGGCTTGGCAGCACCAACCCTGTTAGAATGCTATTTCTCTTGGGCTACATTTAATCTCTTGGAAGACTCCATTTTTTGCCTTCAAGATTTAGTTGCAATTTCAGATACTCCAGAAAAAGTCCAATGAACCTCAAGAGGCCTGTTCATTCTGCCTCCCTAACATTCTGCATGCCCTCCCCAACCCTGCTATCTGAACACTCCCATCTCCATGCTTGTTCTTACCAAGTCACAAGCAAGTTCTATGCATATTCAGTTTATTTAATTGACTTTTTTGTTTTCTTACATTATTTTTTATTTTTGTATGATATTTTATATCTCCTTTCAGGTGTAGTCCCCATTATACTCCCACCACCACCACAGCACCTGTAAAAGATCACCATAGTCCTTTGTGTTCTTCCCTTCCTTCTTTTCCCTGGTTTAACACCTCTCATTACCTCTTCCCTGCTGTATGCCTCAAATCTATGGTTTGCCTGAAAGTTTCATCTTCTTTCTGATTCTTTTTTTAGTTTCCTTTCATCCCCCCGTATATGAAACTATCTGATATTTTACTTTTCCCTTCTCATTTATTTTACTCAGTGTAAACTCAGTCCTATCCATGTTGCCACAGATGCCATGAGTATATCATTTTTGGTCACTGAGTAGTATTCTGTTGTGTGTACATACCGTATCTCCTTGATCAATTTGTCTTTTGGGGGGTACACATTCTATTTTAAATGTATTCCTTGTGGTAGAATATATAGCAGATCCTCTGCATGTAGATCTGAATAAGATCCTCTAAAGTCACATTATTTCCGAAGTATCCTACAAGATAGTGATGTCTAAGTAAACAATTTCTGAATAAACAAATGTGAGTACATTTAGCAAGCATTTGTAGGCAATAAATACAAAGATTCAAGGTATAAATAAATGTGTCAGGGATTACACAAGAGAGTATGGTTAACAAGGAGCTATGATTAAGCAGATAACACAATAGGCAAATAAGACAACTTGAATTCTAAAATCAGACAAACTAAGAAAAAGAGCTAATACCTTGAAAATGAGGAATTGATTATTTGAATTTCTACAGAAAAAAAATTAAATTATTGGAAATTGGTAAAATTGGCAGTCCTTGAGAAATATCATTGATGTTTTCTATAAGTTTCCAGAATATAATTTATTGAATTATTGACTGGTAAAGGGAAGGTTGAGCCAGATAAATGACTTAAAATAGAGAGCCTTTATGGTGTCACGAAAGTAACTCTTATCCATGAAAATTAGTGTTTGAAAGAGAAAAGAGAAGTTATAAATTATGTAGTCTTTTGGTTCTTTTGACATTATGCTTCACAAGAGTCTACTGCAGAGTAAGAAAAGAACAGAGAAGCTTTGTTGATTAAATAACAGAGGTGGGTTAATATTTAAGGGGCAATGTATTTATGAGAGTAGACACAAAAGAGAAGAAATCCCTGGAAGAAAATATTGAAGTTCAACATTAACAGTGATTTAATTGCATTTGTTCTATAAGGTCAATCAGAAGAAATATACAATAAGACAGGCAAGCCCAACCTCTCCTCCCTGTACTACAACCACTCTGAGCTATAAATTGTCTCTTAAGGAAGCCAATAGACCACTGACATAAAAATCATCCCTTTCCAAGCACATAGTACAAGAATGCCTCAAAAGGGAAATGAATATGTATGCAATTACAGCTTAAAAGGAAGTCTAGTATCAGAAAAAGTCAGTCTAGTAAAATAGGGTGTACAAATGTTTAGTGTCGGTGTTAGACTCAACTTGAGAGGAGTCAAGAGCCAGAACTTCCTCTATGATTATGGCACCACCTGATGCACCACCTGAAAGTGTAGACCAGTTGCCAAGAGCCACTTTCAAGTCTCTGTCTTCTCTTCAAATCCATTTGTTCTGAAGGAAGATGTCTTCCAGAAACTGATTAAATAGTTCTCCCAGAAACATTCATAAAAGATGATGACCTAACTAGTTTTGGTCTATGGTAAAATTGCCAATGAAAAGAGTTAAGGCAATGTAAGGAATTCTATCTAGAAACAGATATTCAACGTTGTGATAAAGAACAGAAGCTCTTTTTTTTTTTTAATTCCTAAGATTCCTTTCTAATGTATGTCCTTGGAAATAGAATTACATATTCTGGACTGTCAGGATCAAGTTACTTCCTAGAGTGAACCCAAAAGAAGATGTGGTGGAAGCCTGGGGCATAGAACCCACTAGTAGAGCTCTGGAACTTAGAGTGGCGTTCACTAGGGTCATTTAACAGTGTCCCTCTTCATTTACAACTTCAGGATTTTTCATCAGCAAAATCAATTCTGAGGATTGCTGCTACATTCCTCCCCCCAACACACACACACTTGCTGAAGTCCTGTCAATGTAGAAGTTTTTCAAAGAGGAAAGTGAAAAGTAGGGGAAAAAATGAATCAAGGTGTGCGTTATGCTTTCCAGCTAAAAATACTCTAAGCATTTCATCAGTTTGGCGTCTAATATTTTTCATGAATAAAATTTAGTGTCACTATATGAGTTTCAGACAAATACAACAGCAAATGTAACCTTGAGGTAGAATATCTGGTAGCAATTTCAATAGTTACTGTGATGATGTTCACCTTAGTTGGTCAAGACAAATGTTTTAGATACACACCCAGGCCTCACCAGGAACTCAAGAATGCAGTGAAATTCTAAGATTGAGCAACTTCTTAGAGTTAATACATCAGGTTGTCAAGTAAATCCCTAAGAAAAGCAGCATGAGGCTTAATTTCATGAACTGGTTTCAGTCACTGATTGGGTACCATGGACAAAGTACTTTGAGATCAAAGACAATGAGAGTGTAAACTATTTGTGAGGGAGTCCAGAAAAACTTCACAGAAGAAATGATCTTTCAAATGAGCCATGAAGGATCAATGGATGTTTGATATATACAAATGCAAAGAGGCAAAGAAAAGCAAAACTTATATGGGAGATGCAAAATGTACAATATGGCTGGTCAGAGACTACACTGTAACTTCAAGGAAAAACATATGATGTGACTCAGAAGCTGGCTGTATGGCACTGGGCAATTCATCTCCTTGAAAAGCACTTTTGAAGAATAATTGTATCTTTTTAAAGGGCTGCTATGAGGATTAAAGTAGTACAAAGAAACCACAGTATATGGAAGTGGACCTTGTGAATGTAGGCCTTAAAATTTATTTTTGCTACTTTTAATATTTACAGCTGACATAAAATTTCAAAACAAAATGAAAATTTGCTGTTGTAACTAATCTTGTCCTACTTTATTAATCACATAAAAGTTGCTGTGTTCGTGATCCGGATCTACCCTTCAGGATTGAGGCACTTAACTATCCCAGTTGCTATGTGCATTTCCATTGATAGCTAATTTCTGAATCCTAATCCCAAACCTGTTGTCTATCAATATCCAAAATAATACTCCCTCTCCAAGGTCACCCCACATTTAGTGTGTAGGTGATATGAAGGTCCTCTTGATTCAACTGGAACAACTCTGAGGACTATCCCACACTCAGGGCTCCTGAATGATAGGTCAGATTGCTAGTCATTTTTTCGTTATACCCATTGGTGCTCTCCTCACTTTCCGATTGGTGTTGTTTCTAAAAGTGCTCCCTAATACATCTCTTGTAAACAAAGTTCCAGCTCAGGGTCTACTTCCAAGAAACCCAAACTAAGGTAGTCACACTCTGTTAATTCACAACAACACTAAGAATCTTAATAGAGTTCAGGACTTTGAGACCTATTCATTCATAGTTTCACCTTCAAACTTATTGACTAGGATCTAAGGCAAAGCTTTCTTGCCCTGGGCTGAATTTCACCCTCTAGTAGAACTGTCAGTGGCTTCAGTGTAGTCTTAGCAATATGTCTACTGATGAGCCAACACCAAGGGCATGTACACCAAGCCTTAGAGACTCAAAGAAGAAACATTTGATCAGGCCCTCCACATCTATTAGATGCCACCAAAAAAAGCAGAGGAAAACAGATTTCATGACACAAAAATAACACGCAATGTGAAGCAATCCCCTGAAGCAATGCGAGGGAAGATTTTTTGTCCTGAATCATTCATTTCTGGTTTTTTGCATAAATGCACACCTCAAATAACATAAGAGTAAACTTCAATGAGTGCATTAAAGTCAATTATGGGGAAATCACATAGGGAATATTGGTCCTTTAAATAAAATGTACTAGAAACAAGTTTTTAAAAATCTCTTCCTTCCAGGTAGAGGCATAAGAAAAACAGCTATTGAGCAAGACAACTGTCAGGAAAACAGACTGGTCTCCGATGAGTCTTATTCTCTAATTTATCAGACACTCCAGTCTTTCTTTTGCTCAAAAGGGCACTTCTGAAAGCAGTCTGCTTTCCCTTTCCAACTTGAGGAACAAAACCAACAAGGGCTGCTTGAATGTCCACAAACCCAAAGTGGATGTATTGATAAAGTAACCAAAGCTTTACCTTGCCATGTTTCTTGATTCTGTAAACAGATAGAGACAAACTCACAGGAGTGAGAATAACTCTCTCACATACTTTACCATACTTTACACTTTGTTGAGAAGTCAGCAGAGAACTTCACACTTCATTGAAAATCCATTAAAACAATTACCAGGTCATTAGCACGGACTTTTAAGCACTAGCTTTCAAGCTGCACTTACTAAAGAAAGCTCTTGGATAGACCTTCAGCCCCCTTAGCAAGCACAGTTCCAGGAGCTTTAGTAGATATCTGAAACTGTCAAAGCCATATTAAATAAAATGTTGAACTCAGTGAAAAATACAGAGAAGCATCATGCATGAATCACTTAAATAATAGTATGTTTGGACCTGCTACAGCCCTATGTATCTCTGTCTCCACTATTATATCTACCAAATTGCAGTAAATGGTCAGGCAGTATGGGGAGTTCAGGATTATGGATCTCAGGGCAATCACAGATCACCATTGAGCCTCACAAGGCTTTAAATAAGGTTTGTCAATAACTCCCACACTTTTCTCCAGACTTGTATTTTATGCTGCCTATTTAGTGTCTCACTTGGATGTCTAATTAACCTCTCAAATAGAACATGTCCAAAACATAGGAAACCCAGACTTTACCCAGTCATTTCATCCACAAGCATCTCCATCCAGTTGATGGCAACTCCATTCCTTTAATAGCTTAAGCCACAAGTTTGTTTTTTTTTTTTTACTTTTCTTTGTTGAGGTATAAATGACATGCGATAAGCTGCACAAATTTTAAGTGTACAATTCAGTACATTTTGACACATGTGAAATCATTGTCAGTCAAGACAGTAAACACATCCATCATCTACAAACATTTCTGTAAGTCCCTTTGTCATCCCTCCTTCCCCAGCCTCACCACTTTCTCCATGTTTCCCTCTCATCAACCACTCTGCTTTCTGTCACCATAGTGATTTCTGTCACTGAAGATTACATTTTCTTGCATTTCATACAAATCTAATCATAGAGTGTATGTTCTTTGTTCTCTATTGTTAATCAGCACAATTAATTTGAGGTTGATTCATGTCTTTGTATTTATTACTTGCTCATAACTTTTTGCTAAGTAGCATTTTGTTGTAGGACTATACAAAAAAAAATGCTTGCCCTTCACTATTACTAGACATTTGTGTTACTTCCTGTTTGAAGTTATATCAAAGTTGGTATAAATTTCTATGTAGCTACCAGGGAGGTGTAGGTTTAAATTTCAGACAATCAAACTATTATCCAAAGTTCTTAGACGTTTTACATTCTTAGCAAAAATGTACAAAGTTACAGACACTCCACATTCTTGAAAACATTTGATATAAACACACTTTTCAATTTTTCTTATCTAATAAGTGTTAGGGAGATCTCATAATGAACTGAATTTCATTTCCTTATAAACAAAGATAGTGGGCATCTGTTCATGTGTTTATTTACCATACCATATATGTTGTTTTGGTGGTGTGCCTATCTAAACCTTTTATTTTTTAATTCAGTTTGATGGTTTTAGTTATTGAGTTTTGAGATTTTTAAAATATATTCTTGATATAAGTCTTTTGTCAGATATATGACTTTCAAACATTTTCTTCCTGTAGGTGACTTGCTGTTCCATTTCCTGAAGAACAGACTTGTTAATATTGATGAAGTCAAATTTATCAGTTTGGTTTTTTATTAATTGTATCTTTGGTTCTATCTCATTATTGTACTTCTCTAATGATTAATGATAGTGAGCAGTTTTTGTACACTTATTAGCCATCTTCTTTGGGAAAAATGTCTATTCAGATCCTTTGCCCATTTTATAATCATTTGATTTTTATGATTGAGTCATAAGAGTTCTTATGTGTTATGAATACTAATCTCTTATTATACAAATGATTGCCAAATATTTTCCCCATTCTATAAGTTGCCTTTTCATCCTAATTTTTTTGTCATTCACAGAAGCTTTTAAGTTTGTCATAGCCCCATTTGTTTATTTTTGCATTTAGTGTCTGTATATTTGGTCATACATAATAAATTATTGCCAAATTCTATTTTATAAACCTTTTCCTCTATGTTTTCTTAGATGAGGTTTCCAGTTTTAAGCATTAAATTTAGATCTTTAATCCATTTTTGTGTTACTTCTTGTAGTTGGTTAAGTGTATTATAGTCTGAGTTATGTTTCTCACAAATCTGTATGTTGCAGTCTCAGCTCCCAATTTGTGCCTCGAGAGAATATCTTTACAGAGGCAATTAAGTATAAATGAGGTCCTAAGCGTGGAGTCCTTATCCAATGGAATTGATGTACTTACATGAAAGAAAAGAAAGAGATACCATGGAAGCACATGTGTAGACACCATGTGCCATCTACAAGCCAATAAGAGAGGCCCCAGAAAAAAGAAAACCTGCCCATACTTTTAACCTGTGAAGATACATATTTATATTGCTAACACCATCCAGTCTGCCAAATTTTATCATGATAATATCAAAAAATTAGTAAGGACTAAGACAAGCAAACTAGTACAGTCAACATCATTTGTTGAAGAAAATTTCAGTTTTTACATGCATGAAACATGTATTTTATTTTCTCTTTTGAAAATTATTTTCACTAGATATATTAACTTAAATTCATAGATTTTTTTTTTCCTTGCAGTATTTTTTAAATGTTGTTCTACTCTTTTTTTGCTGCTTTACTCCAAGAGAAATAAGCTGTCACCTTTGTCTTTTTTCCTGCTTTTTTTTCCCCTCTGGCTACTATAAAGATCTTGTTTAACCTTTATTTTGAGCAATTTGACTATGATGTATCTGTGTAGTTTTCTTCATGTTTCCTTTACACGGGGATTAATAAACTTCTTTGATCTTTGGGTTTATAGTTTTCGTTAAGTGTAGAAAATTCTCAACCATTATTTCTTCAAGCATTTCTTTCTGTCTCCCTCTTTCCTCATGTTCTTTGAGGACTCCAATTATATGTGCTTTATGTCACTTAAAGCTTTCCCACAGCTCACTGATGCTCTTTCAATTTTAAAAAAAAAATCATTTTCTTTGTGACACATTTTAGATAGTTTCTGTGGCTATGTCTCTAATTCCATTCATTTTTCTATCTGTAATATCTAATCAATGCATTTTCTGTAATGAAAAAATATCCCAAAAATAGGCAAAAAGACTTGCTCTTGGAAGGCAAAAACATCTTATATAATATACTGTGGCTATAAATTCACAAGGAATAAATATGATTAGGAAAAAAATTTCCATATGGAGGTTAATCTTAAAAACTTAAAAATGACAATAATCAAATCAGTTGTCGCTAATAACAAAAGTATAGTTTTCATCTTTAAGACAGATGTTGCAATATTTTTCCTTTGATACTAAATTTTCACATTTTTCAGGCTGCTATTTGACTTTTTGAACAAATGGAATACAAATATAATAGCTATTTTACTGTTACTTTCTGAAGTCTAACACCTGTTTCATTTTTGGGTTTTTATTGAGTTTTCTCCTCATTAAAGGTCATATTTCTCTGCTACTTTTATGTCTGTTAACCTTTAATACTAGACATTGCTATTTTACCTTGTTTTGTATTCCTATAAATATCCTTAAGCTTTGCTCCATAATGCAGTTAACTACTTGAAATAGTTTAATACTTCAAGGTCTTGTTTTTAACATTTGCTAAGTGAGAACAGAATAGCATTTGAAGGCTAATTATTCCCTACTCATGGAGGCAAGACTCCTGGGTTTTACCCAATACCCCATGAATTATTAAGTTTTTCAATTTGGCTACTTCTAGCCCTTTATGAGTACTGGATGCTGTTGCCTCAAATCCCACTGATACATTATTCTACAACCTTGGGTGGTTTTTTTTCACATGGTTTGCTGATCATCATTATTCATCATTACTCTGATAAGTAACCAAGAGGAACACTGTAGTTCTCCAGAGTACTCATGCTCTCTCTGTATTACTCTCTTTCCTGTTTTACTTTCTCCTACAAACTCAAGTCACCATGGTGTCTCCACACTCTTAGCTTCATTTTAACTGAATGCTTTTCTGGTGTTCCACTGGATTCTCTCTCACTGCCCTACTGTCAGGAAAATACAGTATTTAAACTTGAGCATGAAAGCGGTTCAACTCATTTGTCTTTGTTTTCTCAGAAATAACTGCCTAGTAAATCTGATGCCTCGAAAACTGTTGTTTCATTTTATTTACTCTGGTTATTTCATATGGAAATATAAATTTGATCTGTTATTCAATCTTGTTTAGAGGTGGAATCCACAAGCTAAAATGTAAACCGCATCTCTCACATCCAATTTATCATAAAATACTATTGGATTTGCGATTAAAATGTATCCAGATTCTAAACATTGCTCACCATCTCCATGGCTACTAAATTTAGCAATTCAACCACCATGATGTCACAGGAATATTATCCCAACACCCTTGAAACTGACCCCCCCTCCTTCATTTTCAACCTATTTTTCTACTATTGTGATACAGCCGGTAGAATGGTTCTGTTAAAATAAACTGTAAGCTAAAGCAGATGATACCTGTGTTCAAATTCCTTCCATGTCTACCTATTTCTAAAAAAAAAGAGAGAGTAGTTAAAATCTTTAAAATGACAGCAAGTTTCTAAGTGATGTAGGAAAATGAGAGGGGAATAGTTATGGAGAATTCCTCCATTTTAAATAGAAAGGAATTCATTAGTGAGTATGATATTTGAGTAAAGAGTTGAAAGAGGTAGGATAGAGTCTTGCTTAGGAAGACTGTTTCCCAATAGAAAATAATTAAGACTAAGATTTTCCTGACACATTGAATGACTAGTATGGAGACCAGAGTGACTGGAGTAGAAGTGGTTAGAAGTAGAGCTGGAAGAGAGAAGAAAGTAAGAGTAGATGCAGATCATATAGGACCTTAGAACCAGCCTTAGACTTAGACTATTACCGTGAGAAGTATGGGGAGTTAATGTGTGGTTTTGAGCTGAATCGTAATCTAAAGTTTTGATAAAGCTGATTTGGGTTGAGAAGAGACTGATGGAATCAGAACTGGAATTAGTGAAACCAGCCAGGAAGTGATTGTAAGAGGTCATGGTAGCTCAAAGCAGACTAATAGCAGCAGAGTGGTGAAAAGCAGTCTAATTCTGGATTTATTCTGAAGGTTGAGTTAACAATATTTGCTGATGGATTTGATGCTGGCGATTTGCATGTTCAACGTGGAGTTTCACCTTGAGAGTTTAAAATCCAACCTTAATATAAACTGCATGACTGTGCTTAACATGAAGAGCGATGAGCAAATTCTAAGCTTAGAAACACATCTTTCCATAAAAATGAAAAATTTAAATCACTCTTTTAAAAATGTGGTTCTATACTCTTTCGAATAGGGAGATAGGGAGCCTGAGGTATAACAATATCTCAATCCTTACAGGCTTCCTTTTAAAAGATTCAAATTTAATCTCAATAATAAGGTATCATTCTACCTAAGGCATAATATGGTAATTGAAATGCTGAATAAAATGTTTTTAATTTGGTGGTGAGGATGATTAAGAAAAAAATACATCAAGATTTGGTACTCTGTACACTTATTCATTCACCTTTACATTAATATACAGATCTTAATTTTTAAAAATCCTTGCCACTCCTCATGAAAATGCTCTTCATTCTGGCCTTGATGTAAAATCAGTTCTGTATCTAGGAGGGCCACATTCACACAGCAACCTTCCCTGGGTCCTGAAGATGAAGTAGACAATCCTTTCACTGGAGCTTCAGTTCACTCTGAATTTCTTTCAACTTCTGCATTTGGAGCAAATCTGGAAACCAAACACACCTCAGCAAGGAGTGGAGAATGAGATTCCTGCCTTTTCCCTTCCTGAACAAGCACCTTATCTTTGTCTCAATTTCAAGAAAATGAAATATCATAAGATTTCCAAAAATATTTATCTTGGAGCTTGAGGAGAATTCCTAGTTGGTGAGAAAGTGCTATTTCAAAGAAAGCAGGGAATAAATCTCCCGATGATACAGAAGTCCCAAGCAATTGCATTACTCCACTTGCCAAAGGCCGACCCAGACCTTCCGTGGCCTCCTTGTTTAGTTGGAGCCCTTCAGGAAAAGATCTTTCTTGGCAGAATTCCAAGAGGAAGCCGATTAGTGTCTAGTGGGAGCTGCAATGCCCTAATTTCAATTACCAATCAAGTCAACACTCAGCAGCCATGCCAGAAGGACTGGAAAAGTGGTGAATTAATATTTATTCCTGCGAAATATATAAAAATATCTTCACTCTTAAAGGAACATTTAAAATCTGGTGATCAGCAGACAAAAGCGTCAGTCCCGACTTTTAACTTAACTCCCCTATCTCCATTGTGTAGTTGTCACCCCCCAAAGAGAAACTCGCAGGTGAACGCCACCAGAAACATTCAAACTCCAAGTCTCCAGTTGCAAGACTGGAAATATTTCCAAGACTGAAATGGAATTTCTCAGAACTAAATATGTGAGGGATTTCCTTGTCTTTTCTTCTCCTTTGTCTGCTCTCATTGCAGCGGACTTTTTCCCTGAATTCGGTGTTATGGGAAAGTTAATACTTCCCACCTACTACACATTTTGAAAGCAAAAATGCCCGGGCCATCTGTACTATTAACTCCAGTTGTTACAACCTGAACCTGAGCGGTATGAATTGTAAGTATGGGAGCTCCAAGTGTTTAGTTATGGTTAATTTATAACTAAACACACTAGTATTTAGTGGAACAAAAAAGGTCATTAGTGTCTTACTAGGAAGCAATTAAATTAACAGCTCAAAGCCATTCATCAAATCACAAAACAGATGCTAAACTTTTCTGTAGGAAATCAGATTCTCTAATGCAGGAGAACAGCTAAATTCAAAACACAGCAAAACACACCCACCTCTCTCAGCTTCTCTCAAAACAAAATTCACATCTTTCATCTGCAGCCAGAGTCCCAGAGCTCTTTACATTTCAGAGAAAGTCCCAGAAAAAAAAAAAAAAAAAAGGAAAAAAGAAAAGAAAACAATAAAATATTCAACCAGGACAACTCTCCACACTTAGTCATAAAGTCATTCTCCTCTTTTCCTCCCACACACCAACAACATATCTTTGTGGAGTGTATGCTATCTTTTGGCAATCAATGAATAGTAATTTTATTATATAATAAAAACATAGTTCAATTATGTGATCTAGAATGTAATATCAAGTGGCATATACCTCCCCAAAAATAATCTTCAAATTTAAATTATGTTTAATAGAATTTTTTTAATATTTATTGATTTTATACCACATGTTTGGGATGAAATGGGGATAAACACTAAAATTACTAAGCCATGGTCTTACCCTTGAGTGTTCTGGGAATGCATAGAAGCACATAAACATGGTTTATTAGAATGACCTTGGACTTTGGAGCCAGAAAAACTGGATTCTACTCTTGACATTGTCATTTATTAGTCAATTGTCTTTGGGAAATTAGCTTAATTTGCCTAAGGCTTAGTAGTTTCATATGTTAAATGGAAATAATACTTAGCTCGTGGAGTTATTTTATAAAGATCAAATGAGAAAATGATGAACAGCAAGAATAAGAGCTCATCTGATAACTTGGAAAGAATTGAACAGAGACTCTTTATAATGGTGAGAAAAGGATATTAGGAGTTCACAGGAGTCTATGTGGTATGCCATAGCAGGTGTAAAGAGTGATGGGAAAAGAAATGAGGGCAGTTGTCCGTATGCTGAAGGTCAGAGGGCATTGTGGAGAGAGGGCAGTCTGAAGAAATGCAAGTTTTGGTGGTATTCAAAGTGAGCTCTTTTGTGTCTCTCTTTGCTTTCACCTATTCATGACCAGATGCCCATTAAAACTGAACCCAAGATTGTCCATAAGCTGGCATATATGTCTCACTCTCTACATGAAACAAAAAAGGACTAGAGAAATAATCCAGTTGGGCCATGATAGATATTTACCTAAATAATTTATAAAATCTGGGGTAGAAAACAGTAGAAATGACCCCACTACTACTATGTAACATGGTATAGTAGATTCCATACTAATATTTATGGAATTTGCTGAACACTATGAATGGACTTTACCACTTAATCCTGTAAGTAAGATACCATTATTATCATCATACTCTATGTAAAGGTTCAATGAAAAGCAATGTTAAATTACCTTAAAAAGCTAAAAAAAAAAAAAAGACTTTGCACATAAATCTGTATCCAGAGTTTATACCTACTATGATGTATTGTTTCCTACCCAATAGATAAGTACTTATTAACTGGTGATGTTAAGATTTTTCCACTGCATTTAATCTGTACTTTTAACTTTATGCAGCTACTGACTTCTCTTGGAATACAGTCCAAGCTCATCACCTCCAGTTTGGACCACCCCTCATACTCTTGGATAAGTACCTAAAGAGGTAATTAGCTCAAACCACCCATAGTAGCCTAAAAAAAAAAAACAAAAAAAACAAAAACAGTATATGAAGGTAAGACTCAAGTTATTATTAGAGGCAGAGGATTATATTAAGATTGGCACTTTCCTCACCCTTCTGTTGAATCAACATGACTATAGACATTACTCAATCCCTCAACTCATTACCTCACCAGAAAATTGGCAAAACTGGGGAAGGAGGGCTAGTTACTGGGTGAGGTGATCTTCAAGGTCCTTGCTCTGAGATTCAGCATGTTTGTTATATTACAACTGGTATGAAACATAGTGTATCTCTATATATTCATTTTGTGATTTGTTATAATGAACTTCCACATGTTTATATGTTCAGAGAAAATTTCAGCATCAAGATTATTGCTGATCTTTTTCTCTGGTGCATTTTTTCACACCAAATCAAGCCTGGCTAGTATCTGTGGCATGGATAATCAGAAATCAAGCAGTAGCATTTTATATAATTCAAAAATGAAATGGCAACCTATGGAATGAGGATAAAGAGTTAATTTTTATTAAGTAATTACTATGTGCCAGACATTGTATTTATTGTTTTATGTGCTTCATGTAACTTAGTAAAACAAAGGTTAAACTCAGAGTTAGAACATGGCTCCCAATTTATTTTACTAACTGTCCAATGTTGGGAAAACATTTTCCCTGGATTGCTTGCCTTTCTTCATACCTTCTGAATAGTGGTATAATCAATCTATTCAAGAATGTGGAATTTCAGTTAATTGATAAAGATAATGACTCTTCTGGGACAGAGGTCAGGTTTGCCTACTACTCATTACAAAAACTCAGATTTTTATAAAAGAGTCTGATAATTTGTAAGATCAGGGATCATCAGCTATGGCACAAACCCACTGTGTATATATCCACTTGAGCAAGTTCTACATGACTCCCAGGAGGTTAGGGAGAAGAACAAGGAAAATTGATGAAAATATGGTGTTTGTGTTGTTTGTCATGTGATAAAAAATTAAAAGTCCTTTGTTTCTGACCCAGGAGTCCCATATCTCAACATTCATGAAATCATGGAGGAGTAACTTGTTCATTTGCAAGTAGGGTAACAGACCAAAATTCTTGACAGTTATGTGACTTTGATCTATTGCTATTTCCTCTTTGAGCTTCATTTTCATTATTTATAAAATGTTGCTTGCATCTTATGTTCACTATGTTCTTTGTTTTGGAATTTTTTGAAATTATTTCAAATGGATGCTTTTCATAATTCTAAAGTGTTCATGCATAAGCCCTTAATCAAAAACAGTGTGTGTTTGTCTTTGAAATGTGGGATGAGTGTTCACAAGAACACTATATAGGTACTGAATACCCCCTCTGTTCTAGGTGTCAGGGGAAACAGAAAATAAACTAATGATTAACAAAGTTGAATTTTTGAAATTATTTCCAATGGATGTTTTTCATAATTCTCAAGTGTTTATGCATATGAACATAAACAGAGGTAGTAAAAAATGTAAAGACTTAAAATAAGTAGAAGCAGGGATAGAGCAACAGGAGTTGCTATTTTCATAGAATGATCAAGAAAGGACTCTAAGGAGTAAGGGTTTCTGTGAATATGTGAAAAAATCAGTGGCCATATGATATAAGATCATCACAAGTCAGGGAAGAACAGGGAGGAGAGAAAGTTTATGATCCTGTATTATTACCATCTTGAGGATTCCTGTTTCCTCTTGAAATTTTCAAATATTAACTCCCACTACAGACACACATACATCCTAAGTTTCCTAATATTTTAGGGTTTTTTTCTCTGATCCTACAATAATACACAAAGGAGAGATAAAAAGAATACCCTGCAATTCTTCTATGATTCATATGCCATGTTTAATTTTAGGCAGAAATGTAATTATTAGCTTTTATCTTCCTTCTTATTTTTCTTTAGGGTTAATACAAATGGTGGTTCTCTATAAACTGATAGAAAGTGAAAATTTGAAAGCAAAATTCTTGCATGGAAATCTACTATTTGTACATTAGAAAGTTTTTGTTGTTGTTTTAGTCATTTTGGTAGGTTTATAGGTGTAGCTTTGAAAAGTTTGGAATCTATATAAAATTTATGAATATAACTATATTTACTCTTAGAGAAAATAATAATAGTAAATTCTAATTTATAGTAGAAAAATCTTTAGCATATCTGAGCCAACAAAATCATTTTAAAATATCTAATCTGTACAAAAGGTATTTTTGCATGATTTGAAAAAATATGACTAAATTATGTGCCAAATAGTGACTTTCAAAAAACATATAAACCAAGGAGTGAAGAGAGCACAGTTCTAGAAAAGCACATAAAAAAATATCTAGAGACATTTTGCTCACACCATAAGTGTTCAATTTATCCCTCCATGTGCAATTTTAGGTTCCTCATAATATAATAAATTATATCTTATCAATATTTGAACCAAAATAGCAATCATAATGACATATGGAGTTAGGTATCCCTTTTGGTAAGTAGATCTGAAGTCAAGCTAAGAAAGGCCAGTATTTAAGTCATTAAAAAAATGACTGCGTGTTTAAAGAAATACATCACTCTGTTGAATGACTGGTTCAAAATACTCTAGTCATTATCATCACTCAGATTTCATTTCCTATTAAGTTGTGCATATTAAGACTCCTTGGCTGCGGATTTCTGCAGGAAACAAGAGCACAAATACTGTCAAGCGCTAGTCACATGATCTCAGCAATTTTGAAGAGAAGAAGCTTCGTACAGCAAAATTCCAAACTGAGAAGATCTGCTGAGAACTTGGCCACTGGACTATCACCCAGGAATATGGTTGTCGATTCCAATCCAGTAGTGTTGGAGCAACTGCTGACAGCAGCCAAGTTTTTTGGGTTTTTTTTCATTGCCACTTGCTGAAAGATTCCATGTTTACCAACATGAGAATATAAGCTGCCTAATGATATTTAAAAGTCCAGCATTGAAACCCCAGGGTGAGAGGTTATGGGTTCCATCTATGTTTCTATTGATTTACCAGCACAGCTGAAAAACAGTCAATAGTGGTGACCAAAAGAGACTGGACCCCTGTAACTCAAAGCTTGACTCTACTACTTGGGCAAGGTTTAGTTTCTCTGTGATTGGATTTCCCATCTTAAAAAATGGGGCTAATAACTGAAATAACTTCTAGGATTGTTTTAAGAATTAAAGGATTAAACTAGAGTCTTTTATATAGGCAACCTCCTTTATACATTATTCTTAATTTTAGAAGGATTTCCCCCCATAGATATGACTTTCATTCTCAGAACCTTAAATATTATCTTATATGCAAATGATATGCAAGAGTTAAAAATCTTGAGATAGGGATATGCACCAGGGTAGCCCAGAGGGGTCTTATAGAGAGAGGTGGAGGGAGATTTCACAAACACAGGGGAAAGGAAGGGAGGTAGAAGAGGAGATGGCAAAGTTACCATAGAAAGAGACTAGAGTAATTTAGTCACATCTCAGTCACTGTCAGCCACAAAAACTGAAGAGGCAAGAAATGGGTTTTTCCCCTGGAACCTGCATATTGAATATGATGCTTCTTGATTTCAGTCCAGTAATGCTGATTTTAAATGGCTGGCCTTTGAACTGTTAGAAAATGCAATTCTATTATATTAATTCACCAAATCTATGGCAATTTGTTCAAATAATCCTAGAAACCTAATACACTGTCATAAATTTGATAGACTAAAATGATTGACCTAGTTGTTCACCTCTATCTGTATCCATGATCTTTGCCACGTGACTGTGCAGCTGTTCCCACTAGTAGTAGTGAAAGTGGGTGACCCAGAAGAAGACTTTTTAAAATTGACTTTAATACTTACAGGCCTGCTTCCCTCTATGAAGCAGGCTACAAACAGCTCATTTACCTTTAACCTTTACCTTAACCTTTCTCAACATTGTCCAAAGTCCTTTCCCAGGTTGCCCAGAAATCCTCAGTCTCTCAGTCCTGATCATCTCACTAAAATCAGCCAGTCAGAGTTCAATCCGCATGTTTGAAGACATTTTTCTTTGGGGCGGTCCTTTGGTGTGCTCCTCCTTGTCTTCCACAATGCCTTCTCCTTGTCACCTTCAGGTAGCAGGAACTTCATGGTACCAGACCCAGCCAAGTTCACTTTCTTTCCAGGCCTAACTTTTGCACGGCCTCTTTCAGACACAAGTCAAACTCAGCAAAACAAACTCCAACACGGAGTTCAAATCTGCATGCTCCTTAACCGCCTTTAGCATACATGTGGCTAGCCCAGAGCTGCAGGCCCCCAGTGGCCTTTGACTAAATCCACATGGCTCACATCTTTACTTTACAAGATGGTCAATTCCCATCTTTCCTCCATTGAACCTCTCTTTCTATCTGATCTCCATATTGACCCCTGATCCCATATTGGAATCCCTCTCTGTTTGCACACCCTTTATATACCCTGATTTCCCACCTTCCAGGAAACCTGTTTCACCTTGACCATTCACTTCTTTCTCCCCCTGTATCTCCCTGAAGGGAAATTCCAACTAAGGTCATTCTCACATTTTAGCATCTGTCCTTGAAATCTGCAATCTTAAACAGGAGACAATGGGGGGGTGGGTACCACACCCTATCAGCAGGCTATACTTCCCCACCCCACTGATGGCACTTTGTCAATAAAATGTGGGTAGAGGTAACAGATCTAGGCATCCTATTTTCTAATTTCTTCCCTTGCTCTTCTAACTAAAGGGTGAACATGTCTCACACAACCCACCAGCAACAGAAACATATAGGAGCACAAGGCAGATGTAAAGTCAGCCCAGGACCAATAGTGCAATTTAGACAAGTTCGGATACACATGAGTGAAAAGGGGTGACCTTGTAATTGTTTGATTGTAGCAATAACAGACAACTGCAGTTATTATGGTGATGCTGATGTGATATATTAAAAGCACACAATTAATGAGGTTTTGCTAACTACTATCTGCCACTTCTCTAGATATTTTAGTGGGTTAGAATGGGATTACATCACTCAACTAAAAATGTTGCCTCTAAGTTACATTCTCACACAAAGAAAAGAGGATTTTCAAAGAAGAGCAAAACCACTGTTGCAACTTGGAAAGTGGTCCAAATGGTTTAAAATTGCTGACTCCATTTACCAAAACCAGTTCTGGAAAAAATAGTGGAAGAGGTTTTGTGTGTTTACTTGGTACTCTGTTCCCCTCCATTAAAAATGTATTTTTCTTGTGTTCCTTTCTCCAACAAAAGCAAGATGAAGTTTCAAAAGAAGGAAGTTTTTTGGCCTGAAAGATATTAGCATAGTGATTGTGATGGTTAATTTTATGTGCCAATTTAGCTAAAATGTAGTACCCAGTTATTTAATCAAATCCTAATCTCAATGTTGCTGTGAAAGTGTTTTGCAAATGTGTTTAACATCTACAATCAGTTGACTTTCAATAAAGATTACCCTCTATAATGTGGGTGGACCTCATTCAATCAGTTGAAGGTTTTAAAAACAAAAACTGAGGCTTTTCCAGAAGAGAAGAAATTCTGCCTCCAGAATAACTTAACTCTTAACTCTTACTTTTTTTGAATTTAATCTACAGTGTCAAAATTGCCAATTCCCAAATTATGTGAGTTAATTGTGTGTGTGTGTGTGATATTACACACATCCACATGTTTCATGTTCTTCTTCCAGAGAACACTGATGTTGTAGTGGTGTGATTTGTGGTAACGGAAAGGAAGCTGATCTCAGGAAGGAAGAAAATTATTTCAATTTTGAACCAATGCAAGAAAATTATGATCCCCACAGGTCTTCACCAGTTAATTCCACCCCTTGAACTCGGTTTCACAACTTCCCTCTGGTTCTATTTCCCCTTAACAATTCTTAACTGTCCTGTTTTAGTTCCTTCCACCTGTTTTCTGTTAGGCAACAACTACCTCATCACTGAAATGATGTTCAGTGAAGTGTTTCACTTACTGAAACACCATAAGAGAAAAACATAAATGCCTTTAACTGAGGCTCTCCATTGTGTTCATATGTATATGGGATTATGGAAACTTCGAAAATCTGTTGAACACAATACTCCAGGAAGAAAAGTATATCCTGACACATTCACAGCATGTTACTGCTTGAGAAGAACTGTCTTACCTAAGTCTATTAAAGCAAAGTTCCATTATCTTAATCATCTATATAACATACTAACTGCTAGAATATTTGTTCATCTCCACCTTGAAAACAGTACATCAATTCTCATGAGTCAAGAGCATCTTAAAGATTCCCTTGCTACTCTTCTTTCTTTCTTGAACCTCTTCCATAACAGCATCAACTAATTTTTAGCACCTCCTTGAATGGCTTCAGTGACAGAAAACATTCTTAAACTGTGACATTCTGCTCTTGGGTCAGTTATGATAAATATCCCAAGATGTTTTGCACCCACAACCACCCATTTTCTAAGTTTCACCCTTTGGTGCTCAGCAGAGCAAGAACAATCACTCTTTTCACATAGTCATTAGTAAAATATTCCCCCAAAAGTCTCATCTCCCCTTCACTGAGGTCTTTTCTTCTCCAAATTCAAGCTCTCCAATTTATTTAAGTTATATTCTATTTATTTAATACATATTATTTCTTCCTTGATGTATAGTATATATATAATACCACAAAACAAATTAAGCAGATGAGAGAATAGACTTTTATTATTTATATGCTAAGACTAAGGTGCTATAAAATTAGAAAAAGGTTGGTTGGAAGTTGTGGACATTAGGGAGAAGCAGCAGGGACAAATAAAAGTTGAGTATCACTTTAAACCTTAAGCAAATATTTCTCATACTACATAAAGGCAAATCATGGAACAGGATATAATGGTATTTTAGCATACTAAAAATCATATATAAACTTCACTTACTATTCAAATGAATTAAACAAAAATCGCTCTCCTATGGAAAATAAGTTTCCATCTTCCTTTGTTCCTTGGACTTGCATTGATTTACTTTAATTTGACCTGACTTATGAACAGTCAATAAAGAGGGAATAGTGCTCTTCTTTGGTCATCTTCAATCAAAGCATGGCAAAACATTTCCATAATGAAATCCTTCTTTCTTAAAGTACTTAACACCCCTGTCCCCCACCCCAAATATCTAAAAAGTGTTGGTTCAGCCAGGCACAGTGGCTTGTGCCTGTAAGCTTCAGCCTATGAAGCGGCTAGGGCTAGGGATCACACTTCGAGTCCCACTTGGGGCAACGTAGTGAGACCTAGTTCCAAAAAAGTAGCTGGACGTGACGGCACATGCCTGTAATCCCAGCTACCTGGGAAGCTGAGGTTAGGGATTGCTTGAGTCTGTGGTACCCCGGGCAACATGAGCCTGCGGTTCACAGGCAAAAATACTGAGACCTAGTCTCAAAAAACACAAAAACAAAAACAAAAAATAAATAAATAAAAAGTGTTGTTCTATTTTTTTTTTCTGACATTCTGTGGATACTTTTTAAATGAGTTACAAGTGAAAAAAACTACTGTTAAAAATTTCTTTTTCAAATCAAACCAGAAGTATTTTCATAGGGAAATCTATAATGATTACAGTTTAACTACCTAAACCTTTGACTTACCAGAATGCTTCCAAGTTCATATTCTATTAGCTCATATTCTATTAGAAAGAAAAAAAAAATGGAAGGGATAAATAAACTCTGACATTTCCATATGGTGGCATTATGCAACCATTAGACATGTTTATTGATTCTGGCTTAAAATGATACCAACCTATTAAGATCCCAGAGAGTGATAGAATAAAACAAAAACTAATGCTTCTAGTGTATATGTACATAGCAGCATTGTTTACAATTGCCAAATCATGGAGCCAACACAGGTACCCTTCAACAGATGGATGGATAGATAGATAGATAGATAGATAGATAGATAGATAGATAGATAGATAGATAGATAGATAGATAGATAGATAGATAGATAGATAGATAGATAGATAGATAGATAGATAGATAGATAGATAGATAGATAGATAGATAGATAGATAGATAGGTAGATAGAGAAATTGTGAAGCATCTATTTAACAGAATATTACACAGCTGTGAAGATAGGTGGAATGGTGTCATTTGTTACAAATTGAATAGACCTTGAAGTGATTGTGTTGAGTAAAATCAGATAAATAATGCAAGACAGATATTGGATGGTTTCACTTATCTGTGAAATATAAATACCCAAGACACAATTATACACCAACAATAGAAGAAATAAAAATTTGAAGTTGGCAAGAAAAAGATAGGGATAGAGGTATGGGACATGGAGGCAGAGGGGTACGGGTATGGGGCTGAATGGTGTGGTGGCTGCAATAAAAATTAAATAAAAATTTTAAAGCAATATATTTAACCTACAGCTACACAAAGAACCATAATATTACAGTTATACCAAGTGCTATTAAGAAAACTGCTATAACAGAAGAGCAGTTAGAAATAGTCTGAGAAAATGAAATAAGCACACAAGTTGACCACGGGGCTGTATCATCTAAAGTCAACTCAACCTGATCATTCTCTCTTCTATTGCCATCTCACCATAGATCAGAACTTGGGAATTAATTTCCCACGTCCATTTCACCAAGTCTTCCCTGGGTGGCACTAATGGAAATTCTGACATAAGTGGAAGGCAGAGAGAAAAGAAGGAGGATACAGTGGCACTTTACACTGAAAGAAGATGAATGGCCAGATCACAGGGAAGAAAGTTGGGATGGATTTGAGATGAGTTCTTAAATATCTTGCTTCACTGCTATCAGCTGCTAAAAGGTTAGGTGGCATCCAAATATGAGCATTGCCGGTTGAGTTGAAGCAGATTGAATCCCTGCCCTACCCTATTGGGGAGAAAATGTATTTCAAGGAGAAAGAATAGCCTATTAGAAAGTTTGCAAGTAGAAATCCATCATCTGTGGAAGAGCCAGTATATGAAAATAGCCTAAAAGCTCCCAAACAGATGACTGGATTAAGATGTAGTGTGTATGTGTGCACACACATGCGCACACACACAGGAATATTACTCAACTATCAAAAAGGCAAATTCTTGCCATTCTCAGTAATGTGGACAGAGCTGGAAGGGATAATACTAAGCAAAATCAACCAAGAGGAGACAAAGTACCAGGTACTGCCACTTAAATGTGGAATGCAGATAACAAAACAAAGCAACAGATAAACCCAAGCTAAAAAACTAACCCTTGACAACTAGCTGTGGAATGAGGGCAACCAGAGAGAAAAGGGAGAAAGGACAAGAACAAAGAAAGAAAGTGAACACAAGGATCTGTGTTAGGGCACTAAGGTTTCAGTTTCTTTGCTTGTGGGTGCATTATGCCAACAATACCAAAAGGAGGGATTGTGCAGCAATCACTTATGTTATGGCAACAAAGCTGTAAAACAATATGAACTCATTAACAAGGAACTTTTTAAAAAGAAAGAAGAGCCATTGTGACTGGAGCTTAATAAAGGAGACAGACAGTAAGGTCAAATTAGTCAGAAAACAATGGAAATCCTTTAACCTTATCTAGTTGGCATAGTAATAACCAGAATATATGTGAGCTTAAGGATAAGAAAATATTACCAAGATTTAAGATCACTTTTCTGTAAACAGAATAGTATCAACTAGAAAATTCCATTATCCAAACGGAATACCAAATTACGACTTTGGATTGATCATGAATGTTTTACTACAGAATTCATAGGTGTTGATTTTTTACCATTTAATAATTTTAATATTTTGGAGCCTGCATTAGGGAATCCTAAAAACATTCAATGATCAACTCCTTAAATACATTTTACTGCATCTTGCAGTCCATGCTTAGTTTTTCTCTCCCTAATCAATTCATTAACAAATATTTATTGAGCAACTTCTTTGCACAAAGCATGAGTTCGACACCGTGGGATTATATCTGATAAAGAAGCAGGTCCAGGAATCGTTAAGCAGTTGAAAACCAACATAACAGAGTGTTTAGTTCATAGTTCTAGTTTCAAGAATGTCTCTTTCAATAATTTATTTAGCCATTAAATTTGTATGAATAAGAGTGAGCAATTCAGGGTGATTGCCACATGCCAAGTCTTCAGCCTGGAGTGCTCTGTTCTCCCTTTGTTTGTAGAACGCCTGAGATTCTTCAAGATACAATACAACTGTCACTCATGGAATCTTCCCCGACTCACCCAGGCTGCTGTATCGCCCTCTACACACCCTTTTGTACGTATCTCAAATAGAATCCTTAGCACATTTTCTCATAACTGCTTGTGAGCACTATAAATTTCTATCCAATTGAAGCAGAACAGTTACGCCATTAATGCCTATAATATTGCCTAATGACACCTAATATATGTTTTATTAATGAATTAATTTGATGACTAAATTCCAATCTCAATGAACAAGAATAAACTTCCTTACAACATAGTGTCTTTGGGGGCGCTGTGGACTTGCCTTTCCAGAAAGCTTATCTGATTTTTTTCTCCTGAGAATTTTCGCATTTTCTGTTCCAGTCAGATCTCCTGAATTATTTTGTTGTCTTCATGGGAGCTCAGTTCTTTTGCTTATTGACTGCCATCTTGTATTTCTGACCCATGATTGACACAGCAACTGGAATCTAGGAGCAGAAAATCAATAACTCAAGGCCTTCAGACAATCCACCGATGCTCTTGAAGAAACTGGTTTCCTGGTCTCCGTGCCCGTCACTGATCAGAAAATGTAAAACTAGCGAGCCATGAATAGAAACAATGTAAAGGCAGCCACACTGTTTCTTTGCATGAGAGGATTTTTATATTGGTTTCCTGTGTTTAAATTCTGTGATGTTTCTCAAACCCTGGAGGGGGATGAAAAACAGGAGGATGGAAAAGAAAGGAGAGGGAAGGGGAGCACTGAGTGAAAATTGTGAAGTGTGCAGATTTGTATTCATTTGTTTTCTCCTTGCCACACTAACCTTCACCAGTCCTTAAGCTTTAGGGATCCTAAATGTAAATTTGTTCTTTAACATAACATTTTCCTTGCTCAAGTATAAGTGACACTCGAGTAGACATGAAAGATTCCAGACTTATTACTTGCAAGTTAGCATTTTACTGCTAATGCAGTCTGCCACCCTTTACCTCCTAGTTTTATGGTTGTCTAATTATAGCCCGCAGGCCTAGGGTGGTCCTTGCTGCTTCAACTGGAATGTAGCTTCCAGTGAGTCTCCCCATTAAGACCTCCCACCGAGTTATCGATTATTAAGGTAATGCACTTTTACTGTTGTATCTTTAACATGGAAATGTAAAAATGAATGGCTTACAATTGGAGGATTAAAAAAAGAAAGAAACTTCCCTACTGGCGAGTCCTCTCTTCTATTTAGGTTACTGTTAATTTAAAACATTGTCAGACAAAGCAGTTTACCTGTCAAGTAATTATGTGAGTGTCATTTTACTCTTATATATTTTAAATCTCTAAAGGAAGGCAACTTGACAGAGCAAAAGCTAGCAATTTGTATCGAAGAAAGAAGAGAGGGAGGGAAAAGGCAGGGGAGGAGGGAAGAAGGAAAGACAGGTAGGAAGAAAACATGTATGTCAAATTCAACAGACATTTTTAAGTAAAGAAAGTATAAAAATGATCCCTTTCTAGGAAAAAAAAAAATACAGGTGGCAATCTTCGCGTTCATACACCGTTCTAATTATGGACATCTTATTCAGGCAGTAGGAAACAAAAGTGAAAGGGAGCTGAAGCTCCTCATTATTTAGATGGAAAAATATGACTGGGTTACAACAGAACAATCCTTTATGACAATCCTCCACGGGAGCCCACACACAAGATAAATACCAGCAACTAACATGCAGGAAATGGAATTTGCTGGATAAATTGTCTGTGGGTGAGGCTTCATTGATAGAGGTTCCTCTTTCCTCTCACACAGAAGGAAGACACTTTCATTTGTAGAGCTACTCTTCGGTGCCGATGCCCACCATTAACACTCGCAAGGCTGTGATGCTGAGAGGACAGGTAGGTGAAGAATAAAGAAAAGAAGATGAATCAGATGAGTGCTCCCACACACACCCCCATCTGAGTTTGAGTGCCCAGACCTGCACCTTATTTTAGGTGAATACAGGCATCAGAAGCTGATAAATTCACTGGACTCTTGGAGAGGTAACGGAATCATCGATCACCTTTTTAACTGCAAAATCCATTGAAAATAGACCCAACGGTTGGTCTCGGAGGTGCTCATGATTAGTTTTTGAGAATTCAGAAATCCTGCTGTCTTCGAAAGTCTGGAAAAGATAAAATGCTGTTTGCTTGTGAGTTACATAATGTATTATCCAAAAGCGTGCTGAAAATACAAAATGCTATCCAAATGGGAGGCAATAGTATTTCAGTTACATCTTTCTTGATGAAAGTAGTGTCAATTTGCACATTTAAGTGAAAAATCTAATTGTAACCTTCAGAGGCTGACTGCCTTTCACCTAATATTTTCAGTGAAGACATTTAAACTTAAATGGTTCAAAGCAGGCCAATTGTCATTCAATGAGCGTTCATCAGCCAAATTCATCTTTCAAATTATTGCCAAATAGGTGCCATTAGCCAGGATCCTCTGGATAGAAATCTTAGGAGGAAATCTGAAGACATAAAGAGGATAAGAGACAACTTCAGCTGTAAAGAAAGTTGGGAGTCTGGATTATGCACCAATCAAACCACTGACCTACCATCCGGACTGTGCTTTGTCTAAGAAGCCCAGTACCCAAGAGACCCTTGAAAGTAAATAAGGTGCTAACAGCCATTAATTAACTTGAGGGTAGGTCTTAGTTGAATAGGAAGGTGCTGACTTTTTTATTAGCAAAAAGAATGTTTTTAATTGGATTTGATAAGAACATCCTTTGAGTCATATAAACACAGGAACAGTTCTTCCACTATAAATTTAAAATTCCAGACTTGATTGCCAAGGAGAAAGGACAATAATGCTCTCTTCCCTAAAGGGAAAGCCTAAGGTGAAATAAAAGGGGATCCCAGGGAGGGTAGCTGGAAGAAGCAAGAGGCCACATGGAATCACAGACAGCATCCTGCCTCTTCCCACACTAAGGGTCAGACTCACACTTCTGATGAGTTGCGAATGTTTTGTAAAACTTCCCCCCCCCCATTTTAGGATAAGTTTCCTGTTTCATTAAAAAAAAAAATCCCCACAAACTTTTAGTTTTCTTTTAAGCAAAATGCTGTCAGTATGCTGTAATTAAGTTTCATTTTTTTGCATTGACTCTGCTGGATGGAGGATGCTATAAATCATGTGAGCAAATGTTCAAACTAAAATATTCTTTTTGAGCACCATGATTTAAGTGAATTCATTCTCAGTTCATGTCTTAGAGACATGATCTCATAGCATCTGTTTTGAACGAAGGTGGTCCTCATTACCTGGGAAAATAGTAGTTAATGAGTTTATCATTGGTTATTTTATATAGGTCCTTTTTTGATTTAATTCATTCATTCATTCAAATATTTAGTATTTCCATATTTGTAAAACATATATGTGGGTGGGTAGGCATGTGGGAGTAAGAAAAGGGACAGGGGGAGAGGTTTAAAAATAACAAATCATGGTATGGGCCAATGATTACATTAAAAGAATGATTTCTCACTCTCTTATCCTGAGAAATCACTCCTCTCTCCTCTGTTTCTGTGCCTGAGCACTTACCTAGCTGTAATGCATAAGCAAACCACTCTGTCCCTTTTTTGTACTGCATTCACCACCAGTAGTGTAAGGAGTTTTGGCTATGAACTCAAGGCTATGAACTCACCACCAGTAGTGTAAGGAGTTTTGGCTATGAGATCTGCCTTGTGAACTTTTTGCTACCGGGCAAGACATAGATATACACTTCTTGTTCAAGATTTGTTAGATGGTCTCCTTGTGCCCTATTTTGATCAGCTCCTATCTTGAGCACAATCTTAAGGGGAAAATTAGACTGCATATTGTTGTAGCAGGAGTCAAGTCACCTCAGATGATTTAAACACACTTTAGATATCATCATCACGATATGACACCATGGCAATATCACTCCTTTCACCTACCACTTGCCAAGTTTCACTTGATAATGTATGGTCAGACCACTGCTATTTTACTCACATTTTAATTAATAAAAGGAAACACCTAAGCATACTCTGATTAGTTGCAGGCCCTACCATTCCCTATCACCTACTTTTTCACTCTTGCAGGTGTTGTTTCTAGCTCATAACCTAGGTTTTTCAGCTCTTTTGGTTAGAGTATGTGGTCGTAAAAGCAATTCATCTGGTACATAAATAGCATATAGATAGAATCTTCATTGAGAGGACTGATCAGTAGATTGAGACATTGAGCCAAGATAATTCAAAGACTCTGAGAAGCTGAATATCAGATTAAGAAGATGGATTTTAACAGACCAGTTGCATAAATACAGAATAAAAGGAGAACTTCATAATTCTTGAAAAGATACAGGCTTATTCATTGATAGCAAGGTCAACTTAAGTCAATTGTATGTGATGTGCTTGAAAAACAATGTTTTTTTAACAACTTGAAGTGACAACTTTAGATGTGTGGGGTGGGTCCAGATCAAGGGAATGATGCATCTGCTTAGATTTTTTTATACTTGAATCAACCATCTAAGAAGGACTGGGAAGGAATATATGACTATTTCCTATAAGTAACAGTTAAAGAAACATGAAACATTGCCCAGATGATGAAAAGACCTGTAGAATCTTATGATTACTCTTCTCCGGTTCCTCACATGCCTCCCCTTAGAAAAACCATCTTGTTCTCTACTGAACAAGACAGAGAATCACAATCTACAGAATCCTTGTGGAAGTTTATACCTAGCTTGCTTTTTTTTTTTTTTAGACTTGCTTAAGTATCAAGTCAATAAAGATTCCAGAATAATTTACTTCATTTAAAGATGGCTTCTTCTTTGCTTAAGTTGAAGTATTCTATAACTACATTAGCTTTGCTTTTAGCTGAAATGGTAGCAAAGAGAGGGATATAAATGAACTCGTATTCTACATGTGCTGGGAAATTGCAAGAGAAAGCAAGATAGGATTGAAGACGTCTGAAGGTAAGGCACCGGAAGCACAAATCTCTCAGATTGAATTCTACACTGTAGGCAATACAAACAATGAAGGAGAAACAGGAGGTAAATCATAATAGTCCAGAAGCAGAGATAATTTTATTAGAACATATGGATGGAGAATATCTACTTAGGACACCCAAGGACTGATGTGAGAAGTGAATCAGCCATGAATTCAGTCTAGATGTAAACAAATTGACTCATTGGCTAGATTCATGGCTAGGGACTGGGGAAACAGCCTTCATAATGCGATGACTATCTCCACAGCCAAAAATCTACTTAATTAATTAAATTTCTTGAGCATGAATTGAAATATTTGCTTTCACTTTGTTATTTGAGCATCATGTAGCCATAGAATGCGTCAAAAGAGATGGAACAAACACACTTTCCAAAATTCTGGTTCAACCTTGACCTTGGATATACATGCAAAATGTACTTACTTAGTACATTTTTCCCTTTCTTAGAATAAGGACAATTCATTCATCCACCACTGGTTTGTCAGCACAAGCATGAAACAATATAGGTAATAAATAAAGAGGTGGGTTAAGGTATGGCAACTCCTTTGTCCTTTTATGCTTTCCAGACTTGATGAATAAGGAGGCTCTCTTAGCTATATATGTTTTTTTAATAACCAGGACTCTATTTCTTATGCTATGCTTCACCCTAAAGCTGCTCTGGGCAGTGGTGGTGATGAAATTTTAAGACATTTATAGCAGATATGCATACAACATAGGTTATTATGACTACAATTGCTACTATTTTTATGATTCCTGATCCTATGGTAATCCAGGGGGTAGTTAATAACTCCCTTGGTGAAAACTGTTTACCCATAAACACTTTCATGAAGGCTGAGTAGCAATTACGGTAATGGTTCTGGTGTAGGTAAAGGTAAATGACCTCGTTAAGGCCTCAGCCTAAATGGTACCCTGGTGACCTGAAAATGTTAGTAAGCAGCAGTTTACTCACGTTGAGTGTTTTATTCACCATATTTCAAGACTTCTATCATTATTGTTGTTTGCTTACCATTCTTCACAATATGACATGGGAACACTGGGTTTGGGTTGAGATCGTGTACACATGCATCTGTGCCCAGAGAATTTGAACTGCTGGCTACAAGTCTGCATATCTTGAAGAGCAAGTTCATTTGCTTGAATGTCAGTCATCTCCTTCCTTCTCAGGAATTAGTGGCATTAATCTTGGCTTAACCACACTCAAATCCTATAATCACTCATCCACTGATTTGTCTCAGCCAATGTCATAAATCCATCTAAATCCTTTACCTATGGAGAGAGAGAGCAAACCCTGAAAAGAATTATTCACTTGACTAGTCTGCTGGTGCTATCATAAAACGCTACTTAATTATTACTAACACAGCAACATTTAATGACTCTCCATTATGGGACTTCTAATCCTTTACTCTCTGTGTGTGGTAGGCTCTTTGAAGAGAACATGGCATCCACTAAGATAACCATAGTTGTTATCGCTCTGTGCCAACAAATCGGCCACTGCCATGCAGATCCTGCCCATAGACCTTTGCTTCCAGGTGTTGTGCATTGGCCAGAGTTAAATTCAAGCCAGGATTTAGTTATGGGGACATAATATTCTTATCCTTTAAAGGGCCAATGAGCCATCCTCACAACCCTAAACCAATTGAGAGAGATGGAGAAGGAGGAGAATAAAGAATGAACACATTGCTCATGCAGCTATTCTCATAAACGTCAAAGGTGTGAAATAATAGACTCTTAAGAAATATTCATGGGCTCACCAGGAATTACTAATTAAATCATAGTCCATATGATGACACACCCATATAATCAGACAATCCTCTGAGTCTAAAACATAAGCAAGTATGTCACATTACTTTTGCCACTGGTAGGTCCAAAATCTATGGTATTATTTTCACCAGTCCACACAGAGAGTATCTTAGGTTGGTAGATGAAGGTGGAAAGGGAAGAGTTCTAGGTTGGCCTCGTCTGATCAGAGGGCAAGACAATAATTCTTCCCAGTGGTTCTTATAGTTCTGTAAATAATGGCATAAACAACTGTGTGTGTATGTGTGTGTGTGTGTGTGTACAAACACACATGAATGCACACATGCATTTCATCAGCATTCCCAGAGGAAAGGGTTGTATGTGCTGTCAAACTAGCTGAGTATACTCACCTTAAGATGGTGCTGGTGAGCCCATCACAGGGTGGGGCACACACAACATGAGCAAGGCCCCCATTCTCTTAGTCTTTCACTAAATCAATGCCACTCTTACAATCCAGACACAACATCTGCTTTAACCTCAGACTCCACATCGTGATAAACTGTTGCATCTTCCTTATGATGTAAAATTTAAAGGCTTCAAATAAATCAGGAAACAATCTGGTGACCAAAGGGAATTTTCTCAGGGACCTCACCAACAAAACATTGCAGTGCCACAATTCTTCAAAGAGCCGACACATTCAACCGAGAGAAACATTCTTTTCAAGTAAGATTCATCTTTTGTTCAATATCACTCTCTAGTGATTAAAAACTAGGAATGACTAACTAAAACCAAGTTAGAATCTAAGAAAGAAGAAACAGACAACATAGACTCCAGAAGCTGTGTGTCTGATCCAGATGGCATATTTTGAGCCTGAAAATTCATTAACAGACTTGCAGGATTGTATTTGAGTTTTGTTTCATTTTTAATGCTAACACAGGTGGCTTGATGTGTCTGTCCATAAAGGGATTACAGCCATTGAATCAGGAAAGGACTCAGCCTTCCATGCACTTCCTACACCACCTGCCTGGAAGTTCTCAGAACTAGAGAGTGGCAGTTCAGAGGCTGAGGGACATTTGGTATCTGCAGGAGCCATGGCAAGATGGAAACGGAGCTCCTGTTACCCCTTCACCCTCAGTATTGCCAGCTGGGTCCAGTGCTGTCAGCATGGAGAAGGGCCACTGGCTTTTCCTAGTTTCTGTGACACTGCTGTTCACTTAATCCACCCCCTTGGAGTCCTAATCCTCACTAAACCACTAGTTAAGTACATTCTTCCTGCTGCGTTGTGGAGGCAACAAAGCCCAGAGCACTTGACTCAGTTCAAGGCTATCAGAGACTGATCTAAGAAGCCACCTTTAGAGCAGAAAAAAAGTCCGCACATAGAAAAAGAGGGCTAAATATGCTAACATTTATATTATGCAGATAGATATTCTTTGGAAAATTTAGAAAGCAGGAAGCTATTTTTACTTTGGGAGTCAAGAAGGAAAAAATGTTCAGCAGTTGCAGCCTTGCTGCTATGAATTATGCTGCTGAGGAAAGTGCTAGCAAAGGCATTTCCGGAATGGCTCGCTTCACAAGGCCCGCACACACAGGTAGCAGCTGATACCCTGACATCAAGTGCTGGAGCCAGAACATGGCAGGAAGCAGATGGTGTCATATTTCCTGGGTCTCACTGTCCAGTTGAGTTCTGTGTCGGCCAAGTACAAAATGAAACGTCTTTCCTTTCACAGAGCACCGCACACATGGCAAGCCGGGGTGGTGACCGTGGCAGCAACGGTGCATTCAGGAGAAAGCAGGAGCCTCTGAGGCCCAGGTGCATTCTGGTTGAAGGCGGGAAGGGCACAGGGTGGAACTGGCAGCAGGAGGTCACTCTGTCTTTTCATCCATTTAACAGACGGAGCAGGGTGGTTTGCAAGTCAGATGCTGAGAGAAGCAATGGAAATTCAGTCACAGCAAAAAATAAGATGAACAGCTAGGCAAACTCCTGAGTGGGCAGATGGACAGTCAGGTCACAGGTCATCAAATCAGTTACATGGTGCCACATGAAGCAGCAGGCTGGCACTAACAGGCAAGACCCACCTGGCAGGCTGGCAGACAAGCATACAGGGCAGAGCACAGCTACCTGAGAAAAGACTGAGGGAGAAAATGAAGGAAATGGGGTTCCCCTTCAAGTCCTGCCAGCCTGGCTCAAATTAGCATCATTTCTTTGGGGTAAGTAAATGTCTGCAAGGGAAAATGTGAGCCCCTGCTGAGTTGCACTACAAACATTGACCAAACAACACCAAGATGCACATCTTTGCTCATCAACAGGATCCCACTATCATGAAGGTCTTGGAGGCCTCAGTTAAGACCCATGTGTGTTGATGAGTGTAGACAAAAAGGGAGGAGTAAAGCTTGCAGAGCCACATGCAGAAAAGTAGAAAGGAAACCTAGAAATGTGAGTAATTACTAAAAAGCCTTCAATAGGGGCAGGGAGAACTTGGGAGTAAACCTCACCAGTTAGAGAGCAACATGGCAGAGAGGGAAAACACTGAACTCTAAAGTTGGCCTAATCAGGTTTTTAACTTTACCAGGTTTGTGGCCTTAGATAAGAGGATCCACCTCTCTGAATCTGGTGTTTCCACTTGTAAATGACAAGAAGTGTCAATCCTGCAGGCAGGGAATGCTCAGAAAATAATGACACTTCCTAAAATTTAAGTTAAATTAATTCCTATCCTACAGAACCAGAACACTTTCTGGGGCAAATGCTAGAAACCATGATACATAAGCAGGAAAGGGAAGATAGACTCATTCATTCATATTTCTAGGAGCTATAGATAGAGGCTCCTAGTGATAATACAACTTCCTTCTTTTTTTGCGGCTTATCTCTAGTTATCAACACTTTTCTGTCTCAAAACTATTGCCTTTTTTCCTATGGCCAACGAACATGGTGATAAGGATCTCACTGGCCTTACATCTGGTGCTTGGACCATTTCTCAGCAAGGCATTTTCAACCATACAACCTTGCTACTCTTGACCCCACGGCAGGTGTGGGCATGAGCAGGCCCTTCAAGTTGCAAACTTCCTCTGCTCATATTTCCCTGACTTTCTGTTTAGCTGGATGGCAAAGACTGTTGATTCTGAAGCCATCCCACAAACCTGTGGCAAAGAGCTTAAGCCCTGATCCCTAGCCTTCAAACAGTCCACCTTGGATCATGCTTCAGAAATGTGCTGTTCTTAGGTTACTACATGTAGACATAGACCGACAGCTTTCCAAAACACAATATCTTAGGTCTACCAGTTGTCTGCCTCTCTTTTTCCTTTACACTCTCCTTCCCAAGATTCCCAGCTCATGGGAATCTAGACTCTGCTCATTCTCCCCTTTTATTGTCCCATACTTTGTAAATTCTTGTGACAGAATCCTCCTTTCCCAGAGTATGGCATCATTTCAGTAGATAACCACTGCCCATTATAGCAAATGTCTCCTGCTTTGAAAAGTTTCACAGTCAAGATATGTGAGGCTTGACTTTCATGGTGAGAGCATGTGTCATGTGCACAAAAGATCAACCATTCATAACTTTCAAAAAAATTAGATAAAACATTGACCTTGCTCTTCAGGAGTTCTCCTTCTCCATGAACCTCCCAGGCAAATGATGGAGCAGATAAAGCAACATTTAGGCCCATGGAGAAAAAGCACGACTGCTGGAAAATACTGAATAACATGTTCAAACTCTAGTTTGCTGTTTTTCCCCTCTTATGATTGTATAAGGCAGACCAGAGGCCTAAGAAGAATAAATGTTTAACAAGTTGAATAACTAATTGTCTGCTAATGAGCACCCCCTTAGGTTCTTTCTAAAATGGGTGCCATCTGTAATTGCAGTGTTTTGTGGCAGCTTGAAGGCCTCTAATGACACATCATAAATATTTTTTTAGAAATTAAAATATTCAATACCTCTGATCTCTTTTTTGGCTTCTTGAGGATTTTTCAGTCTCTAGGTTCCCAAGGCTCTAGGTTCTGCTCATGCCCACACCTACCCTGGGGCCAAGAGTAGCAAGGTTTGCATGGTGGAAAATCCCGTGCTGAGAAATGGCCCAAGCACCAGATGTCAGACCAGTGAGAGCCTTATCACCATATTTCTGAATAATAGCTAGACTCTGGGTTTAGACTATCCACAGAGTCTACTTGTCAGTCAGGAAATGCATACCCATTTTAATTGTAGGTGCAAATATACACCATCTGAGAGCAGAAGTACACAGTGAACTCACATGATTATGTGGAAAGAATCCTGAATTATGAGGGAAAAGATTATCTAAGTCTTAGCTTATACTCAATAACTGTAAGAACTTGTGTACATCTCATCTTCTTTAATACACTGATATCTGTATTAATCATTTAGGCAGTTGGACCAAATTATGGCCTCCATGAGCTAATTTTGCAATTAGGAAAATCAACAAGTATAGCAACATTGGAGTGCAGTAGAGGTTTATACAGGGATCTGTGTCAGCCAAAAAAATGCAACTAATAAGAATAACTATGAGTCACTGGGACAAAAGACCACATCTTCATTTTATGTATAGGTAAGTAGATGAGAGGGAGAGAGGGATAGAGGAATGGAAGGATGGAAGGATGGAGGTGGAAGGGAGAGAAAAAGAGAAAGAGAGAGAGAGACATAAAGAATCTAAGAGATGGTGAAAAGATAGATGGATATATATATATATATACATAAATAGATGAATAGGTAAAAAGATGAAGTCTGTGTGAAGGACTGAAAAAAAAAATATCCAGGTAACTGAATATTACAAGAAATATGTTGATCAATAGGAAAGTGAGGATAAGACCTGCATTGTCTCAAGGATCATTCGTAACTCATTCAGCAGTTTGAAGTTCCTGCTGAAGTCAATGGAAGTCAATATGCATAAATAGTAATATTTTGCCTTCAGTAAATCGGTATGACAAACCTCAGAATAAAAAGCTCTAAATATTTGTGTATTACATTAAGTCTAGGGACAGGTTCATATTTATTCTTCTGCTTCATGTCCTCTAATATGCTCCAAAACATGAGTTGAATACATTCAGAGTGATCCTATTAAATACAAAGTGGATGAAGTTCTTTTTAATAGTCTGTTTTGATTCAATTCATTGTAAGTAAATGCCAATTTATTCAAAAGACCCCGTAAAGAGCACTAACCTTTGAGTTAATGTCCCCAACCACACCTCATTCATTTATTCACTCATCTCTTAATTCTTTCAACAAGTAAGAATCAGCCCCTTCGAGTGTGCCACACACTGTGTTTGGGAACAGTGTGGGGAAGGAAGATACAAAGGTAGACAGGACACACTTATCCTGCCCCCTGTGACCTTTCTTCTGCTATTAGTTTATAGCATATTTCTATCCCTTCATCTTTTCTGTCCCTTACCTTTCCCAGAGTGACAGAAAGTACTGAAAAAAGTGATTAGCCACCTCAATTCTCTTTCTTCACTTCTCAGAAGCATTTTCCCAACCTGCGCTTTTTAAAGACACTACTGTACACACAGACTTTTTCCAAATCTGTTCCAGTCCCCATTACCTCTCTTCCCCTCCCTTAGTTAGAATAGTCCATGTCCCTTAACTATGGGGCCCCCAGCAGACACTAGCTTAGCCCCATGCTGAGCAAGTTGATGTTTCTGGGTGTTACTACCCTCCCACTTCTTGCCCAATGACTTTTCTTCCAGGTGAACTGAGTGCATTGGTTGTTAATGTGCAGTTTCCCTGAAGCCTCACACTGGTGCGGGTCCTTAATATGTCACATTGTAGTGACAGCAGTAAGTAGCTCAAAACACAAGTGTTATGGCTCCTGCGCTTAATGATGAGCCAGGCCACACAATCCCTTAGAACTTACCAGAGACTCTACTGTAACAAAAATAGAGAGCAGAAGTTAAGAATATCTTAATATCCAAAAGCCCAGAGGATTTCTTCTAAAGCTGTGCTGTTTACCCACTTAATACCATTGGCGATTCAAAATCAATGTAATACAAGCATTCACAAGAAACATACCAAATGCCCAACAGGATATTAGTTGGATCTGTGACACCTTCACTAATAAGGAATGACAGTGAACAAGCAATAAAACCGGCATCAGGGTTTTTAGACACTCTCGTCTTAATGTGCCTGGCATTTCCTGCTTGGAGAGGGTGCTGCATTATTAGCATGGGAGAACCAAAGGACAATAAAGATCATTCCAAGGCATTCTTCCAGATGAGTAACCTAGAATAACACTGCTCAGCTGAGAATTAAAACAGAGAGTTGGCAAGTTCTTCCAGGGATGTTTCACCCAGGATCTTAATCACTGATAACTGCCTGCATGATCAGTGACTGGGAATGGGGGGAGGTAGTGATCCATGGTGTGGGGTCCACAATAACTCCTCATCTCCTTGTTACCCTCTCAGACCTCCCTCTTCTCCTTGAATTAGTGAGAATACACATTCAAAACCAAGCACATAGGTCAGTGGGCCTTTACACTGACTATGCCCTTAACCCAAAAATGTTTCACTCCAGAAATTCCACTGCTGGCTCTTTTTCTCTTCAAAGCTCACTAGAGGCCTTCTCTGGGTATCTCTCATAAACGAGTAGTGTCTATCCTCCTTACTCAGTTGTGCTTATCTTTATACTTCTTGTCAGCCTACTCTTAACAAGTAACTTAATACATTTCTTTCCAAATAGGAAGTAAATTTTAAGAGATCAAGTGTTTTATCTATATTGCTTAACTCTAGTTTTAGAGACCAGATAGTGACAAGCATGTAGTGAGTACTTAATAAATGTTTAGTGCTCTTTGGCATGGATTGATTCTCTCCCCTCCCCTCTCTTCTGTGAAAGCAAACAAATAACCCACTATATTTGTAGTCAGGAAGAGAGGACTATAAAATCAACTGCATCATTAGCTACCTGTATGATTCCTAGAGAAAGGGATGACAGTTTCTTGGTCTCAGTTTTCTCCTCAGTGTCCATGGAGAGGGCCAAAGAAACCCCATCTTTTCTATTCATCAGATTTTCACTAGGAAGGATTTTCCCTTAACTGTTCCTGATAAATAACGCACCTCACATGGTTGAGTGACTTGGATGGTGGATGAGGTAGGCAGGGAAATTAGGATGACCAGCTTAGCCCCCTCCCCTTTACTGCAATTAGGCTAGTCTATAGAAAGCAAATGTTCTGTGTAGTCTGAGACATGTGCACAACATAAATCAACCATACATACACATGCTCAGAGGAAGGAAGAGGAACTGATAACCCATCTTGCATAAGAATACATGGGTTGTCTTACAAAGTAACTGGACAATAAGAACTAGTTGTAAGATATGACTCAGTTAAAATGTCAAGAAAACTCACTGAACACTCCACTCTTACTCCCCATCTCCATTCCCCTAGATAAATCTACTAACTACAGAAGGTGGTTCTGAATCAGAACAAGAACTTAAAATTAAGATGGGGCATTCAGAGGAAATATAAGGATGAATACAGATGGGGCAATCCTGGAGAGGGGGGGCAGGGTAGAGGAAGATATGGAGTAACATCAGAGTCTGTTTTAGTGTGTCCAATAAAAATCAGATATCTCCCTAAATTTGGTGCCATGTTCAACTTAATTCAGAAATCAATTGTTGACTATGCAATTTCAAAGTCTCTATGCTTTCAGAAGACCATATCCTTTGAAGGGATTGGCCCTTGAGTTTTGCATATAGAAGAAAAGTAACAATGCCCTAAGTGGAACTTACAAAACTCTCGGTATAACCTCTCTGCTTGGTTTTAGCTCATCCCAGGACCAGAGGAAGAGCCTCTGGTCTCTGACTAGTAGAGAAAGACAAGAAGGCAGAGTACTGTGAGGGAGAATGTGTAGTATGCTAAATTGTTTTGCCAAAGGGATGTTAATACAGGTTCATAAAGGCATCCCAGAAGACAAGTGTTCCTGTCAGAGGATAAGGAGATGGAGACAGTCTAAGCCAAATAATAGATCATAAAAAATTGAAAGACCATGAAAAATGAGTAGATAAAATAGGATTCTTTGAACTCATCTATGGAAAAATTAAGTAGATCGGAAAAAAAATAAGAAGTACTTTTCTTAGCATAGCTATAAAATGTGAAACTGGAGAAGTCAAAGCAATACAACAATGATAACTATCAATAACCAAGTTGATTTAATGTATATGTCATTCTTCCCAAAAGGTGCTTTGGAAACTAAGCTGGCTGCATTGTTCATTCCTATTTAATCAAGTTTCAACCAGTTTCCAATTCTGTTTCTTTCATAGATAGTTTACAAATACATCTATTCTTTCTGTTTTGTAATTGCCAATGATAACTGCACTCAGAACATATAAACCAGGATGCCTAGCAGTACAGTGTATGCATCTCTATTTTTTCAAAGTGAAGTGATTCCAATGTACCCTCAAAGGTGTAGAACACTGACCTAAGTAACCCATCACTAAGTAACTATCAGGGGAAGACTCAAAAACTTTACATGAAAAATAACTTTGCATAGACATAACTTTACTTTTTGCTCATAGATTTATAATTATAAATTATAAAATAGATCAAATAAATAAAAAATAGAATTTAAATACCAAATTATAGACTACTTACACATATATTTTTCTATGTAAAGTTCAAAACAGCCTTATAAAGAAAGCAATATAGATTTTCGTTCACTTTTTTTTCCTTTTGGTAAACTCATTCCTAGTTAGAAAACCCTGTTTAACGACTTGCCCAAGGTCACAAAGATCGAACATTCCCAGACTCCTAAGCATGCTTTATTTTTCATGGACAGGCCACAAATAGTGTTCTTCTTGTGTGCAGTTCATCATGCCAAAAATCCCAGTGTCTCTTCTATTTTCATCCCTTTTTCCATTCTCACTCTGTCACCAAGCCTACTGGCTGACATTTTTTTTTAGAATTCACTGCTGTGTCTAATAAAGATGAGAAGTAATATGTTGAGAAAGTAAAAATCAATGCCACTGATTAAGAAACTGTCCTCTAATTTGCCAGTTTGACATTCAGCTTTAAAAGATGCATGATGGAGACATCTGTATTTAGCTTGATGGCTCATGAAGAAAATCCCTTTCAATGTGAGCATTTCTTTGAAATTGTCAAGACATTCATAATATTTACTATACCTCTACTCAGCTAAGTATACAAATTCACTTAATCCTCACAATAAATCTATATGAGACAGGTACTGTTCTTATACCCATTACATAGAAAAAGAATAAGGCCAGAGGAAGGGTAAGTAAAATATTTACTAATATTTGTCACTGACAATAGGCAGTAGGCCATGACACCTTTCATCTTTTTTCTAAAAGTATCTTATAAACTTGGGTTTCTCTAACTTCTCTAAATACCTAGCAAAAGGAGAATTCATTCCTATAAGAATTCAAGTGTATGCTTTCTTAAAATTGTTCTTAGCTTAAAATTGGTAAAGGCCATGACCCTGTCTACTAGTTATACTGCTAAAATTTTTCTTTGATCTCATGCTGCAGTGTCTTCAATGATATTCACACAAGGCCTTGAGAGCGAACTGTGGCTCCCTTCCCAGCTGTCAATTCTCCTGTTGTACTATAATTGCTAGCATAGCTCTCCCCAACTGCTCTATAAACTTCCTGAAGGAGGATCATGTTTTTCATCCTTTCATTCTAACACCTTTCTTTGTACCCTTACAAAAATAGGGAAGAACTAACTTACAAATCATGTGGATATAACAACATTCTAAATAAGTATTTGAAACTAATTTTATAATCAAATTCTTTTAACAACAAGACAGTCTCAAATAATATAGGTATGCCTATATAGTCATTAAACATTGGATTGGAGACATTGATACCTAATTAACAAACAAAAATAAAAATAGGAATACACCCAAAAAATCTACTAATAATTTCAGCTCATTGGTAATTATCTAGAGAGGAAACAAAGAAAATCATGGATTAATCTACCTTTTAAGTACTTCTTTCTAATTTTAAATTCAAGCTTAATTTTTTATTCCCCTGCTTTTACTTTTTAAAAAGTAAATAGTATGAGAATATATAAAAGTTTTAATTTTTTTAAATTATGATCCAAAGACGTACATTTATAGTCAGTTAACTAAATAATATAATACACATATAAAGAGAGAAAAGAGGAAAGAAAAAAGTTAATAAATGGGGGAAATAATTGAGGAGGAACTAGAAATAAGAAGAGGAAAAGCAATGTATAGGGGTTCTGGAGAAATCAACACAGAGAAAGCAATGGAACAAGAAAAGAATATCCTATATTTCTTAACACTTTAGTAATTCCTGCTCTAAGGAGCTACTCAAAAGAATTTGTAATTCAGAGTCATATGAAATGTAATTCATGACTCAATTTGTTAGGTGAACATTTCTCCTCTCTTCATATGAGAATGTACCCTAATATATCCTAGCCTTTCAAATCTTTTCAGTTTTCCAAATTTCTCATCCTCTACCCAAGAATGTGAAACTCAGAACTATGGGTAGAGATGGCTCACACTCTCTCCTACTCATACACACACACACACACACACAATTATTTAAAAGTTCATTTTCTAGTAAAACTGGAACCTGAGTTATACTGTTAGATTTTCTTAAGATAATTGCATAATATTGTTTTTTAATAGGAGAAAAAAATATGGCCAGAAGTTTTTGTATTTTAGAACTTGTTTTCAATTTCAGATAAAATTTAGTTAAAAGTTAGACGTGGCATCAAGTTTAAGTTGGTGGCAGTAGTATATACAACCATTCATGGGGTCAGTCTACCTTGGACAGCTGCACAAATGGCCTGTAAATGTTCAGAAAGCTCTATCCCATGGGTGCAGCTGGCAGCTACAATGGAAAAGACACAGGTAGTCAGTGTACTGGTTGTGAATGATGGTCTTAGAGTATGGACAGGTAACTACAAACTGCTGGTGCTGACTGTTTAAATGTTCTAAAAGATAGAAAAGTGTAGACAGGAAGGAATAAGAGAAAAAAGAAAGATCAATAATGAGACTTTACATTTGCCAACATTCAGCCAGAAGTCATACTCAGAAACAACAGTGTCTTCTTGATAAGTAGTTTATCTTTCTCTTTATTTTTCCTATCAAAAGTGATAAGACTCAGCTACTGAACTGTACTCATCAACAGGAACTTCCCTTAATATTAGTTGTTATGCCGCATGAATGATGGTATGAAAGAGCCTTAGAGATGGGCACGGTAGCTCGTGCCTGTAAGCTCCAGCCTATGAAGTGGCCGGGGCTAGTGATCATGGTTCGAGTCCCGCCGGGGGCACCTAGTTCCAAAAAAATAGCTGGGCGTGGTGGCACCTGTCTGTAATCCCAGCTACCTGGGAAGCTGAGGCTGGGGATTGCTTGAGTCTGTGGTACCCTGGGCAATGAGAGCCTACGGTTCCATGGGCAAAAATAGTGAGGCCAGGAGTCTCAAAAAAAAAAAAAGAGAGAGAGCCTTAGAGAGATTTAAAAGCAAAATGAAATATCATAAATAGCAAGTCTCTTTTAGCTTTCAATTAAGCCAAATTCACTTCTAAACCAGCCTATTAATTGGTTGAGTCTAGACAACATTATGCCTTAGGATGACTGTCTAGCTTAACTTTGAGGACCCTTGTGAGACTCACTTACAAATGAGACTTGCACTGGAAACTGATAAACCAAAACCTTGAGTTGAACTAGAGTAAGAGTGGTTCAGCAGAGACAGTTCTAGAGACAGAATGCAAAGATTTGCATATAGTGGACTCTTGAACAATTTGTGGGCTAGGGACATTGACATTTAAACTGTTGAAAAATCTGTGAAAAAATTACCATCAGCCCTCCATATTGTCAGGTTCCACATCCACAGATTCAACCAACTGACCTTTGCAACTGGTTGCATCCCTGCATCCATGAACGTGTAAACACAGATATAAAAAGTGTTGGCTACCCAAAATGGGAAAACCTTTACTTTTAATGCACAAACAACAATGTAAACCTTTATTAAAAGAAAAAAAGTAAAAAGTTGTACTTTACAATTAAAAATGAAATGTTATGAGTGGTCCCATTCAGGTCAAAATATGTTGTTCAAGGGCCAACCTAAAGCCAGTTTCATAACTTACCACCTCTGACCTTGAAGCAACTCTGATCCCCTTTGCTGTTCAGTTTCCTCTCCAATAAAACAGAGACAACACCTTTCCATTTAGCTCAAAGTAGAATAATGTGCATTGAGATTTTATTAATCTGCAAAGTGTTGTACAAATTGAAGGCATTATCATAAAAAGAACTTGGCACTATGAAGGTCACCTCTGAAGCTGAAAAATTAAAGCTCAGAGTCATAAAACTCCCATCTCTCTAAGATTAACAGTAGATGAGGTTGTATTTCAACCCTGTTTAAGGAAAGTTCTATGCCCGTGATTACAGAGGTAAATGGTAACATAAATAAAGCATTTTTGAGTGTTTTTGTTTATTCCTCATGCGTTTGAGCCACATGGTCATCTACACTTCTTTAGCAGTAAACACTGAAGTGAAAGTAAACCATAAGTGGGAAAGGCAGCCAACCAGTATTTTCTACCACAGTGCCTCACATAAGCTAGACATTGTCAAGCATAATAAACAATTTTTTTCTGCTTCTTGAGAAATAAACTGATCTTCAATCCTCAGAAATGTTTTTAGATGCAATATTTAACTTTAAGGAAATTCTAAGTCCTCTCTCTACTTTCCGACTTCCCTCCCACCACCCACTCCCTCTTCACTGTATCTCATCAACCCTCTCTCCAAACCCACACTCAACATTAATAAGGAATAACTATAATATAGGCCATAAACAAAATGGACTATGGTGTAAGGGCTAAAAAGAAAAAAAGTATCTGCAAATAGATAGGAGGTATAGGATAAGACATCTATGGTGCTGCTTTCCGAAATGAGCCAGCTTTAAGGAAGCTCAGGATTTTCTGATTATCTCTGCTTTCAGCCTTAGTTAAGAAAGCAATATAAATATGTACAGAAATAAAAGCCATGTTCATGGCTACCCAGTCTACTAGGTAAGAAAGCAGAACAGAATTTGATGACAAAGTCTTAGCTATAAATCCATGTGTACATTTTTTTGCAAAGTGACACCTGGACATGTATCTCTCTTAAAGACATAGTTAAACTGATTTAAATCCTTGTTCCATGTTTTGGAGATGTAAGCTAGAAGTCACCGCAAATGCTGGTTTCAGCCAAAAAGATCATTTCAAGTGGAAGTTCTATAAATTGTAAATAACTAAGTGACACCTATAAGATCTTCTCCTTTGCCTTGAGAATTCCAGGTATTCTGGGTGTGTTGGTCTTACTGCAGAAAGAGTAGATTTGACATTTCATCACCTAAAAAAGAAGCCCTAAAATTTGATGAGCAGAATCTGTCACCTGACAGCTGCAAAAAAAAAAAAAAAAAGGAAAAAATATATTTGGAAATTCACTCATTAGGATCTGGTGATGTTCAAATCCCTGCTCAGTACCACTTTCTGTGCAACATCACACAGAGCATACCACTGTTAACTTTCTTGACTACACCATATACCCAAGCCTATGGTGATGTCTTTGTACCACATTACAATTGTTTATCTGCATGACTGGGTCTCTGTTATAATTCCTTCGAGGGAAAGGGCTGAGCTGTGCTCATTATTGTCTCTCTAGTGCCAGGCCTGCTCCATGATAGGTCCAAAAACTGTTAAGTGCACAAAAGCTGTGCTGTCTAGTAGACTTCATAAAAGAAGGTATAAGCACTAATGGTTGGTGCTAGACTGTATCTATGCCAATGAAAGTCCTAGATTGTCATGTTCAGTCCTGATAGCATATTTTAGAGCCCTGGAAAATTAGAATGTGTTCACTGTTGCTGATCAAGATGGGCGGCAGAGAGGGGAAATGCTTGGCAGAATCTGGAAACCATGTCAAATGAAGAACAAATGAAAGAACTGGGAATGATTAACTTGACCGAAAGAAGGCATAGGAAAGACATGGTTACTCTCTTCAGATATTTGGAAAGCTGCCAAGTGGAATAGGTAGTTAGATTTGTTGTATATTACCCCAAAGGGCAAATTAAGGTCAGTGATTAAAAACTACAGAGAAGCAGATTTTAACTCACCAAAAGGAAGAGCATGCAAAAAAAAAAACAAACCAGAACTCAGGCAGACTCATCAAAAATAGCAGGAAAAGAATAAACTTTCTATCTTTGGAGTGATAAAAGCAATATGGCATAATCAAGTTAGAATCCCTTCCAATGTCAAGTTTTTAAAAAGTTCTGCATAATAAACTCAAACGATGGTGTCACTTTCTCTCCTAGCTTTAATGGGTGGACGAGCACAGGAAACAGCCAGCATGGCGATCTTAAAGCAGGGGGGGGCGAGAAATTCTCTAAAAAGCAAGAGAAGATTATTAGTTCATAAATTTTTCAGGGTACAGTTTTGACTACTGCTCTCTTGGTCATAGAAAATAGTTAACTGGAATAACTTTAAAAAATAACATTATTTGGAATTGGGGAAAGCACATCTTTCTAGAATGCTAATACTTAAAAGAGCTGCAATCACGCATCTGTTTTCTTGTTTGGTTTACAATTGAGAGAATGGGAACAGAGGACTCCATGAAATTGAATGACACTTCACATTGATAAGCATTTCTGAAACAATATGGTAGCAATTTGAGAAACACATTATACTCTCAAGCTGCATAAAGAAAAAGCAAAGAATATACCGTTTAATGCTTAATTTTAATAGTAATCTTACTTGTCACAAATACAGCATTTCACTATGAAAGCTTAACTGTGTTGCAGTCCAGTAAATGATAAGACACAGCTTGTAAAAATGAGAATTGAGTTTAACTATGTTCTTGTGTTTTATTTTCCCTTCATCACACGAATTGCTTCTAAATAAGATTGTCTTACTTCATTAATTTGCATAATTACTGAAATATAGCATGTGATTCCAAATAACAAACTCCTGATAATATCATTTCAGATCCACTGTGACATTATTTTGAAAATGACAAAAATTGATACACAATTAAGAGTAAAAGTATATAAGCTAATTACATTGACTTGATTCTTCAAAATATAAAGAGGTTATTTGGGGCAGAATGATAAATTTTTGTGCTCAGATGTTGAACAGCTTGAAAATCAAAGAACAACTGGTAAGTAGTAGAACATTTTAGAGTAACAATAAGTCTGGTTTTGACAGACAAGGAGCCAGGTGGAGGGATTTTTTTGTTTTCATATTTTAATTAAACCAAGACCCCTGAAGAAAAATGAAAAAAATCCTTCCCTGAAGATCTAAAGATACCTGTTCAGGTGAATTTCAAATTTTCAAACATCAATATATCAAATTAGCTTGACTATACCAGGTTCCAGTCAAAAAATCCTGATGCCTTGTTTGAGTCCAGACCATCAACAAATCAAATATTTCACTCAGCAGAATCTTCAAAAATGTGGGCTGGATAGAAAATGTGGATATGGATAAAAAGCTGCAAGCTATTAGTTAACTATAAGATATTGCTCAAAGAACCAAGTAGTAAATATTCCTCTTTGGAATGGAGGCTGCTAAAAGACAAGTCTCATTGACAATAAATCCCATAGTCTGTCGAGGAGGAGGAGATAACCAGGAGCCCAACTGATTAAGTGTCTTTTGAACATCACAGAGAGGACAGCAGAACAATGGCAGAGTGAAAAAAAAAAAAAAAAAGACACCTCTTTCTCCTGCCTCCCACATACTCTTCTTCATCATTTTAAACTGAAAGCTTGATAACAGCAATCTGGTCTAAAATATTGCTTGTCATCCTAAGACAACATCTTAGAAGCTAAAATGTGGTGCATTACCATCCGGCTGTTCTTGCCTTTTAGTCATGATTTGAGTAAATCTGTGACTTTCATAAGAAGGAGCCTCGGTTTTGACTGAGGGACAAAACATAAAATACAAACTTTGTTATTTTATGGAGACTCTTGGCAGAATCTGATTTTTTCTAGTAATTCACCACATGACATGAGCTCTCTGTAGAAGAAAGATCTCAGTGTGGTTTTTTTCATGCACCCCAATCCCTGACCCCAACCAAATGAGGACCCATACTTGTCTGTTGTGGAGTCAAAAAATGTTCCCTCCAGCTGTTGGGAATTTTGTTGCCTGGGTAAAATAGCAGCATATTTCACGGGAGCTATTACTGCAATACGGGCTATATGTGTGTTGCAAGGCATAGGGCCAACAGCTGGATGGAAATGGCGGATTCTGGGCCAGCTGAAACCTTCTGCTTTCAAGTTTTCATGTTGCACACACACACACATAAACACACGTGCATGGACTCATACACACACACACACGCGCACACACACAACAGATTTGGGAATGTTAAACAGCTCCAGATTTACTTTTTAATATGAACTGAAATGTCTAGTGCGGCCTGGAGACTTGGCAGAACCAGGTGAGCTGGCTCCCTCCTGCCCCAGGCTGAAGGCATTGGGCCCAGCCTGAAAAGCTGCTGGAACTCTGAAGAGGGGACGGGCTTGGAAGGGCATGCTCTACTCCTCAGCCAGGTGATCCACAAATGAGAGAAAATGCAAAGCAACTTAAGGCATCAGGGCTGAGTGGTTATCTTGTCAAACTTCCACTTTTTAAAGAAAGGAAACTCAAGTTCCAAGTACACAGTGAATCAAAGACAGAAACAGGGTCAGAACCTGCATTTCCTGATCAGGGCCAAATGAAGGCCTTCAGAGATTCTAAGGAATTCAGAATGATGGTGGCACCAGCCCCAGGGGTCATTCGATGTAAAATCATCAAGCAGAGTACAATGCAGTATTGTGATGGTCTGATTTTTCCCTTGAGGATTAATTTTCAATGCCTTTTGGGAAATATTTCCTATCATGTGTTTTCAGAAATCTTTTATCATTAGATTCCCTCCCTTGCTGCTGCTCTATTGGGAAGCCAACTTGGTTCTGACTCCAGGTCGAAGCATTTCCATTACCTATAATCCTCACCCCTCACCACCCTGTGTCATGGGTCAACTACTGACAGGTCCCCTCCCCTAGATTTCACCCCTGAGGGAGCCTCTCCTTGAAAACCCCAGAGAACATTGCATGTGTCTTCCAGAACAGTCCAGTCCATTTCTGGTCAACAGCTCTGACCATTTAGAAAATACTTTCCTAAGTCAGCTCATCTGTCTACACCTGGTAACATTGGATCTTGAGGCTCTTAGAGGCTTTACATCTATCTTACTGAACTTTGTTTATTATTGAGACCACAAAAGTAGGTATAGATCTTATTTACCATATTTACCATCCCTTCTAACTTTGGTTCAGCCAAAATCATGAACATCTATCCACTGCTATGATATGTATTAGTGACAAAAGGTGGGTAAAATTAACACAAGGGGCAGTATCAGTGCATGTCACTTTAGATAATCTTCAAGGAAAAGCTGATCTATTAATCACCAGACCTAGACTAAAGCTGTGTCCAACAAAAGGACAGCTATTAGAACCCTTTATCCAGAGACCACTCTGGTGTGGCTTACTTCCCTGCAGGGCTTGATCAGCCACCTTCAAATTCTCAGAATCTAGTTCAGTGTCTGATTCAGAAGATGCACCTTAACCTGCTTCTATTTTCTTGGGGTTTCTTCGGCTATTTTCTATCTGTTTACTACTGTTCCCTATTTCTTTATCTGCTAGGGATAAAAAAATTAAATACTTTAAAATCCATTTTAAAGCTTTTTCTAACAACCAGCTATCCAAATTTTCAGATACTTCTTTCACCCTTAAAAACTGTATTTGTCTCCGCTTGTCTTCACTGTGCACACCATCTTAGCATTTGCCAATACTAAGTAGTTTGATGATTTAGTATGAAAGTTTTCTGAGGATACCAAGATATAAATGATATTATAAGGTATAACTTCATATTTTCTCTACTTTAAAAAAGATGCAGCTGGCCACAGTGTCATGTGGCTTTCACTCCAGCCTACAACGGGAGGCTGAGATTGTGAATCACTTGAGTCTACAGGTTCAAGACCTGCCGGGGGCAACATAGGGAGACCTAGTCTCAAAAAATAACTAGGCACGGTAGTGTGCACCTGTAATCTCAGCTACCTGGGAGGCTGAGGCTGGGGCTCACTTGAGTCCAGGGATCCCGGGCAATGAGAGTCTGCGATTCCCCAGGCAATATAGCAAGACCTGGTCTCAAAAATAAATAAATATTAAAAATAAAATAAAGATGCAAATAATTTTCAAATGTAATTGTTGTAACTAGGTAATAATTAACTGGAAATGCAACTTTCAACCACATCATAGCGCCAATGCCAATGCCTTATAGATCTATTTCAACAGGGAGGAGTAGCTCTGAACTGGTGCTGTATCAAGAGAGAGAATTCATGTATTCTAAAAGCAATAGGATGTAAACAAGAAGAGGTAACTTGTCCCCTACCCCGCCTCTATCAATACACATTGAACTACAGTTTATATAAAGATTCACTGTATTTTAGCACAGGATGATGGTGGGCAGGGACAGGAAGATGATGGTTAAAACTCGATCCAGGAATTCATGATTGGTGAACCAAAAAGTACATCATAATATGAGGAAGTGGCATAAACCCAAAGCCTTATTAGTTTGATTGGAATGCATTCATGTGTGCAGGAAGGAAGGCTGGTGGGATTTGGGAGAAATTTTGACATGAGATGAAGGCAGGTGAGAACCCCTTGGGATTAAAGGACCCTGGCTCTGAACTTTGAAGCAGTATTTTTGAGCAATGGAATGACGAATTTTAAAAGGAAAATAGATAGCATTCTTGGCAGTGCCATTCTCCATCAGTCGTACAAAGGTGAAAGTGAGTCAGGGGGCAGACATTCTGCAAGAAAAACAGCAATGTTGAACAATAAGTTATGTGGGATCTATTACACCTCTGTCAACAACTAACCATTAAACTTAGTCCATCTTACCTGCTTTTAAAATGAAAACGAGGGATTGGACGAAATAGTCTTTCTAAAAGAGCTTTGTATTTTGTAATCCTATGTCTTAAGGACCTAAGAGGCAAGTTGACTTGACAAACCAGAGTGCTGGCATTGAATTATAATGAAAATTAGATGGGAATGATTAACTGTGCAATAGGCAGTGGGTGAAGATGCTAGTGTCAAATGTAGGGATCAATATGGAGCCATTGTTGGCCCTTGAGTAGAAAATGACAAGATGAAAACATCTATAGAACGCAATCAAAGCAAATTACCCACAAGAACTTTCAAAAATAACTATAGTCAATCTCAGACTGTTTTTTCAGGGGACTTGTAAAAATTACATGACTATCTAACCAAATGAGGGTGATGTTAATTAAAACATCAACTAAATTGTTTCTCCTGTGACTGATTGGAAGTATAAGTTGCCTGTAGAGTTCATAGAAATGCTTGAGACATAAAAATTATTAACAGATGAAATACATTCATCTCCCATGTTATTTAGAGTGATTTTTAAATCTGGAATAATTAAAAGTAGCTGTTTGCTATAGGTTGTTAACATTACTGGTTGCTGATGACCTGATCATGGCCCACTAGCCAGAATTTAGCCCTGTTTTAAAAGTCTGTGTATCTGCAGTCATTTATCAAGAAATAAATGTATTTTCTGTTCCATTTTCTCATCTTCAGCCTTGCTTCTTACCATAGCCATTTATCTCCATGAGACATCAGAATATCTATTGAGGTCCATATTTTCCTAATCAATCATAGATCAGTTTGTTTAGGACCTGTCTGACAACACATGGTGGTGTCAGGAGTTCTCTGGTGGCTTACCAGATGTCTTGAATACAAGCAGAGCAGCCCAACTAATTCCCCCAACCTAACAGCATCTATTCCCTGAGGAGGCTAGAACTCGAGGGAAATATCAAAGGGGTCTAGACAATCTCTTCCAGCAGTTATCTGAGGTTGTCATACAAAGACGAACAGTCTCTTAAAGATTCTTTGGGAGCAAAGACAACACCCAGATTGTAGCATCTTTATAACTAGATGATATAACTGTGGCATCTTTATAACTAGAGTAACATGTATCTACCATTACCAAGTGCTTCTGAAATCATCTTAATTGTCACAGTAAGCCTCTTTTCTTGTCCCATTTAACAGATGATGAAAATCAAGTTAAACTGTTCAACATCTAGGACAAATATCTGAAATATAATATTGAATCGATGACATGAGAAAAGAAAGTTAAAGAAAAAATTTAAATCAGGTTTGAGGGATGCAGGGAAATGAGAAATGCTTTAGAAGACAAGATGTTTGTAAATATTCTTCCAAAAGAAATCTTCTATAGCCTCTCAAAGCTCATATTTAAACTATTTATTAAAAGAAAATATCCATTGCTCTTGTTCCAAGGTTCCTGTATGCTTTCCCACAAGTACAAGGCTAAGGTTTATATAATTTATGTATTACAAGTAGCTTCAAAGCTGCTCAGATCTGGTGGGATTTTCTGGACCAGAGATGGAAACTTTAGTATTTACTGCTGACAATAGTTTTTGTGAAGTCAAAATGGTAGCTCAGATTTTTCTCCAGCCTAAATTGTACTGATAACTTGCTAGAAGTTATCAGAGGGGACTAAAGGATAGATTTCATCATCAATACTTTCCCTCTAAAAAGCAGGTCAGACTTTTCCTTAGCCACCAAATCAGTCCCTATGAAGTAGGTGGGTTTATTTTTCTATTTTTCTCTTCCATGAGGTTTTCAGATCGGTTCATATTTCTGTTTTTACAACTTTTCTCTAGAGAGCAATGAGTTCATTTTTTAAAAAGTCCCTCTAAAATAATTTCATAGGTAAAACTTTAGATCATAAAGAGGAAGAATAGCTTTCTAAAATGCAGACAGCTTAGTTCCCATGGGGTACTGCAGAGGAGACACTGATTAGAAAAGACTCAAGACAAAATGGGAGGTGAAAAAGTAGAGACAGACAACCACCCTAAGAATTTTTACCATAAAGTGGAAAGGAAAAAGGAAGTTAGAACCTGTAAGCTGATTCAAAGGGCAGGTTGATTAGTTTCTAGGATCAGAGATGTATGCAAGTAAGATCACAGTACTAATGAGAGAATGTTGGTTTTAAGCTATAGTTTTCATTATCAAACTTTCTATTCTCTACCTTTTTGCAAATTAGTGCTGAAATTCTACAAGTGATACTTTTTACAACTTTTATGGCTTTTATTGCATTTTGTCATTATGGGACTCTAGAACAAATCTGAAAACCTGCAGGAGCGGAAAAGTCCACACTTTCTATTTCTTTCTGTTCCCATCCACAGCTCCAGGAAAACGTCTTCACTCTGGCAATAGTTGTTCCCAGCAGCATCAATTGGCTCCCACATCTGGTTGCTCTTTTCTTCTACTCCTAAATTTGTCATCCTTGAATCTCTTTACATAACCACCCAGGCAGTACTCCCTCTTCTGTGATCTGAATCCTGGGTTTACCGCACCCCAGCACCCTTTAGAGGTTCCTGACAGGGCTCCTCCTTCAAACTTCTGAGATCTAAAACCCCCACCAATTCCCTTTGTTCCCCCAACCCAAGGAGTTATGACTGTTTCCTGCAATTCTGTGTTATCTCAGTATTCCCCTTAGCCTTCTCCATCTCTCATTATGTAACTGCTCTCACAAAGTAAATTCTCTTTGTCAAAATAACTTGCTGATTCATGTTTTCTTGCCTGAACCCTTACACAAAGTCAAGGTTAGGGCTTCACACCAGGATTGGAGGATATCAAATCTCATGCCTTCTTCCCTATGCCATCTGCCTCACCTGTACATAGGTCCATGTTTGGATCCTTTAAAATAGGTTTTCAAAACATGTGAGTTTTTTACCCTCCATAAATGAATGAATCTTCCTGATACATTTACTAACAATATTCTAGCCTACCTCTGTATTTCTCTGTTCTCCTTATGACTGTTCAACCTTCTACATGGCCCAGTCTTCTCTGTCACCATGTCATTTCCTCTTAGAGCTTGCTTTTTCAGGCCCCACTTCCCTTCTGCTCCCTCATGTTCTTTGCAACTCAGTTTCTGTACATCATAGTCTAGCACTGACCTGTGGCTAGAGAGAGCTGGTTTTCTAAACAGTGTGGAAACCAGCATCTTCACCTGAAATTTACCTTCTTATGCAGGACACCAAATCAAGCATTGAAAGCATACATGTATAATCAAGGCACCGTGTTTTGTTTTGCTTTGCTTTGCTTTGTTTTGTTTTGTTATGCTGCCAAGGATTGTCTTGAACCCATGGACTCAAGTGATCCCCAGCCTCAGCCTCCCTGATAACTGGAATTACAGGCACATGCCACCATGCCTAGCTAAAACCCTGCTTTAACTGTGAGCTCGTCATGTGTAGAATTAGCACTTTCTCCGGTCTGTTTTCTCAGCTCAAAGTGAAGAGGTCACAGAGGATGACTCTGAAATCCTTTAAACATCAACACGTTGTTAGGCCAAAACCCTTAGATATACAAGACTTCCAGAACTTACTAGATCTTTTGGTTTCTCTTTTTGACCCTCATCTTTGTAGCTAATGTCCTGTTACTAGATTTTCTAAAATAATATAAAATTTTATTGAATTGGTAGCAATCCTTTGATTTACCCTAAAGCTTTTGCTAGCCCTTAGGAATCTAATCTCCTCCATTCCCACCTTGACTTCTTCCTGAAAAGCCTTTATATTGTATCTTTAGCTCAGTGAACTCTAATTACTTTCCTCCTTCATCGTTACTTAACCTTCTCCATCCTTGATTTCTCGTTTTAACTTACCCAGTGCCCTCCTTTAAAGAATTCCTCTTTTTTCCTTCCTTGATTTCTAACTTACACTCACATCTATTACAAAGGTTTCCTCAAAGCCCTAGAGAATGTGGTTGTTAATTTACATAGTAAAACTGGTACTTCCTTTTGAAAAGGGAAGCCTGAACTCATGTGAATGGATACAAGGCAGCTGCCACGTGCCCAGCCTGAAAACCAGAAATAGAACCAAATCCTAGATCTTTCACTTATTAGGTGTTTGCAAGCACTTGAAAAAAATAACTTAATGTCCTTGGCCTAGAGTATTCTTATCCAGATAGAATAATATCTACCACTATGATTTATTCAACCAGCATGTATGTAGTAATGCTATATGAGGGTATTTGGTAGACCCTCACTCATATTAGTTAAAATAATTATCTCCTTAACACATTTATTTTGCATGTGCACTTGAAAGTTATGTAGTCCCTGACCTCTAGTGCTTTATAATGGATGGTCCCTCTCTTCCATCTTCCTTTGAGTCTTCTCTCCCTTCTCTACCCATCTCTTCTCCTTTCTCCATAATTTCCTACCCAACACTTGTCACCTCTATTCTTTAAACATCAACTCAGTTCATCTCTGGAAATGTTTTTCCTTGATTCTCCCATGATCCAACCAGGTCGATTGACCCTTTCCCCACATACTCACAGTCCTCCAGGACACCTATCCTTTCTGTCTGTCAGTTGCTCAAGACACTTCCTTGGGAACATAAAGTAAATGATCTTTATGTCCTCAACATCTAGTGTTAATACATACTAGGATATCCACCTATATTGAAGGAAGAAATTAATATTTCTCCAGAGTTCTCAATCTCCCACTCAATATTTTCTTTCCTTCTCCTTTAAGGAGTTATTTTTGTCACTCACACCCAAAACTGCAGGGCTTTTGTAGATACAAAAAGCACATTCAGCCCAGAGAAAAACAGCAAGCAAGAATATGTATCACTGAATCTCATTAAATTGAAAATATCCTAAGGGGAATATAGGAGAGAAAGAATGGCATTGTACAGGCAGAGAGGAGATCCCAACATAAAATTTTGCTATTAGTATTATTATAATTAGTGGAAAGAAATTTGGCAGGATCCACCAATTTCAAGGGACATGGGCTGCTATGAAACCATAGGAGCTGTAGACCTTCACCTCCCTTACCATCACACTGCCCAACCAGTACATAAGAGTACATCAATTATACAGAGACACCACAGGATGAGGAAATCAACTTGTAACTAGTAACTTCTAAAGGAAAAAACTGGAGACTGGATAGAAAGGGCAGCGGTTCATTCTGAACTCAAGAGAGGAAAGAGTTTGTCTTTCTTCTGCTCTTTTCCACAGAAGAAAAAACATTCCCTTAACTCTGAATGTTTAATCTCTGGTGATTGAAAAGTGACAACTTTATCCAAAAGGCATTTTCAACTATGTGCACAGACATACGTGCACTTCTCTACCCAGTACTCTCAGAATCCCTGCATGTTGAGACCTCAATGCGAGCAAGGGCAATGACATTGCTGCTGGTTAGAAACAGAAACAAAATCAGGCACAAGATCCTGAGCTGATTCCCACACATCACCAAAGTGTTCCATGTGTTCAGCAGACCTGTTGGCCGCCCTCTGAAGTTCTGCATGTGAAAGTGATCCCGTGTCCTGCACAAAGGATGCAAAATCTAGCCCAGTAAAACCAAGGTGTGCAAAGCATGTCCAGTGAAAGGAAATGCTGCTCAAACCGACTTAAGGGTATAGACTGAAATGTTTGACTTTCAGTGGGGCCAGAAGTCATTTATCAGACTTTAAGCAAGTCTCATGCCAGCTTCTGTGACCTCCTCTCACACCACCTCATGTTCCAGTTGCCATCAACTTGCCACCATTCTTCCACGAATACGTCTGACCCATCTGGGGACCCGTTTCCCTTGCTTGGTCTGCTTTTATCCTTCTTCTTCTTCTAATTCAACCCCCTCAGGCTCCCATAAATTCTCAGCACAATCCAGTATTTACCATATTTATTGAAATTATGTTTATGAGCTGCCTTGCCCACTAGGCACACGGACCCCTCAAACAGAGATGGTGTTGTTTCATTTCTATATCCTGGTGCTTAGTGCTATGCCTGAAACCATGTGCTCTCATAAAATGTTTGCTGAATAAATGAATTTCTCTTAATTATGCTGCCATTGCTTTCAATGCAAAATGTAAAGGGAAGACTAACCACCCTCTCTCCAGGGTGCCTCCCAGTTTTGATGTGCAATGATTCCACAAAGCTGCCTCAAAAGCCCCAGAGAAAAAGAATGTAGGGTTTGAAGACCAAACAGACAGATGCCGAGTGAGTACAGGTTGTTGATAAAAGCTGACCACTGCTTGCTACTTCATACCTATGAGGGAATTTTTCCTAGAAATTCCTGGCTTTACTCATGACTATCTCTGTCTCCCACGTTATTCTAAATAAAGGACTAAACTGCATCTGCTTAGCAGCTCCCTAGAAAACAGCAAAGAAAAATGGGTCACATTGTGTGAAATTTATCTTGCTCAGTAGGTGGTCGTTATATGACCAGACCCCGACACTGAGCAGACCCATGGTATCACAGTGCTATGGATGAGGATAATGGAGAGAGTCAGGGAACAGAAAATCAGAGAAGAATTTTGGAACCAAACAAATAGAACACCTATTGGCCTACTTCTGACTTAGAGTGCAACTTTGGTCAAATTGTTCCATTTCTCCAAGCCGTGCAGGTGAAGTAGTGTCTCGTTAGATTGCTTATGAGGAGTCCATAAAATATTATAAACTAGGTTCTTAAATTCTTCACACATTGTGGGTGTTCAAATAACATCTTTGTCAACAATTTATCTCCCGGATCAAATGCCATATCTAAAATACCAGGAATCTGAAGAACAGAAAGACACAGAAACTTTCCCAAACTCACACAAGTGTTGATAACCCAGCTGGATCCAGATTTCCACACCAAGCTTTTCCCTGGTTTCTAGTGGTGCCAGGAAAGTCCTACACAGGCTAAGATTTCCATCTGTGTGTCAGCTCCAACACTCATTTTTTGTGCTGTGCTTTTTAAGCATTCTGCCCAGTGCTGCTTAATAAGGCAAGGAAATAGGCCACAAACCCTCTCCCTACCAGTCCTTCTGGAAGAAATAGCACAGCTTAAAAGGGTTGCATAGCATTTTTAGCCATTTTCCACTACTACACAGGCTCATAACCTCATCCTAGTTGCTTAATTTCTCTGAACCTCAACTCTTTTACTGTGAAATAAATATGATGACTCTCCTATGACCACTCCAATACTTACTGAAAATGGTGGTGGACTAATCAATGATCCCAACTATGTCAGGCCCTGATCCCTGGGATCTGGGCATACTACCATATCTGGAGCAAAGTTCTTTACACATATGTTTAATTTAAGAATCCTAAGAGAGGGAGATGATCCTATATTAACTAGGAGGGTCCTAAGTACAATCATCTATATCCTTACAAGAATGTGGTAATGATTAGACTCACAAGTAGGAGACTGGGTGATATAAAGATAAAAAACAGAGGGATTTGAAGATGCCGGACTTAAAGATTAGAATCATATAATTACAAGTCAAAGAATCATATAATTGCAAGCAATCTTCAGAGATAGCATGTCCTATGACACCTTGATTTCAACCAGGTGATGCTAATATCAGACTTCTAATCTCTCAAACTTTTATAGCACACATTTCTCTTGTTCTTAAGACACCAAGTTTAACATAATTTGTTCTAGAAACCACATAGTACTGATGTAAATATCAAATAGCAAAGTATCCGAAAGTTCTTTGTGAATTATGAATAGGTGGAAGGAGAGGGGGGCACATAGAGGAAAACACTTAGGCATCTGGTACACTTGTGTACTACAAGATACAATATTTGGCCTCTATGATGACAAATTCAGAATCTTATGAAGTCCTAGTAGATGCTAAAGGGCAGGTTACTGGACTTCAAATATTAAGCAAGATTCAATAATATAGCAAGTTTGACATAAATGAAAAGATGTTCCTATATTCCTGATGTTCTTGAGTGCTATTAGTTCTGAGATCTTTGTTAACTCTTCTATGGAATGTAATATTTTGTCCCTTCACCAGGCCAGTACATGATCCCACCCAACCAAGAGGTGGGTAGAAAGTTTAACCTTGTCTCTGTCAAAAAGAGAAGAAAACAGGGAACAAGGAACAGCTCTCATGACGATCATGGTGATATTATTTGCATGACAGGAACATGCAACCAACATATGTGGGAAACTTATAGGCATGCACCCCTAAGATTGTGTTTGAGAATGAGGCTTTGAGAGCGTGGCTCTGGTGAGGTAGGGCCAGAATGTTTTGTATTTTCCATTGTCCACATTCTCAACTTCCTGACTACACTTGAGTTTGTCAAATATCCCCATACTGCCTTCAAGTAATAGGCCTTTCCGAAGACTATTAACTTTGTCTGGAATATACATGCTTACCAACTCTTCCCCTTCTGACCCCCACCCCCACTCTGACTAACTCCAAGTTATCCTTTTCCCAGCTTAATATCACTTTCTCTGACAAGCCTTTTCAGAACCCTATCCTTACCCCTCCTCATGCTAGTTTGAGTTCTGTTATTTCTTAAAGTGTCAAAACAATTATTATACTGATCATCATTAATTTTTCATATGTATTCTCACATAATATATGATTCATGCAAGAAAGACATATGTCTTATTTTCCTTTGTTTCCCACAATCTAACAAGAACCTTGTATATAGTAGGTTCAGCAAGTCCTTGTTTGACCAAGCTTCTTAATTAAGGTAAGTTGGTATCCATCTACACAAAGTTATGTAATGCAGAGTCTGTTAGCAGTGACTGTGTTCATAATCAACACTAATATAGTGATTTGGTAACAAAGCATTTTGTATAGAGAAAACCAGTCCATTTTAATTTAATTTTTAATTCTGTATATGTGATTATAAACCTCGCACAAAACTGCATATTCTGAATATACTCAATTTAATTTCAGTTTTACAACAAAAGCACCCAGCGTTGTTAAAGAATTCCAGGAGTTTTTTTTTAATAGTATATATTTTTATTGAATATGTTTTATTTACATTTGGCTTTTGGGTGTTCCTCCCTCCTCCCGCAACCCACCCTCCTGGTGTCTCCATCTCTTCTTTCACTGCCATTTATTATTTAATTTTTAGTCCCTTGGGTTCCTCCTTTTCTTTCCTGTAGCAATGTCCTTTTGTCCAGTGTGGACATGGCTCCTGGGACACAGTGGCTTGTGCTTAACTTTCCAAGTGTCTTTTTGCTGCTGGCCACCAGTTCACATATGATTGTATTCTTTCAGTGCCTCCTCCTTTCTGCTCGGCTGCTCCAGCCCATCTTCTGTCATATTTTGCTCCTTCTTTGTATGGTAGTTCTGGTTGCTGGTGTTGGGAGTGTTTCTCCTGGTCAAAGTTTGTGCACCATTTTTTTTTTTGAACGAGATATGCCCTGGCAGATGGTTGGTCTGGTTCGTCGTGGGGCCACTGCCCGTCTCTGTGGCTTTCCTCGCCTCCTAAAGTGGGAGGGTTCTTTGATCATGCTGAAGGCATCTCTGAACAGGAAATTCCATTCCCATCGTTATAGATCATAGTGGTTGTATTTCTGAGGTAGTTCATCTCTATAATCAGTCTTATAGTCCTGTGTCCCATGGAGCTGACATGTTTGTTGTTCCGGAACACTTGTTTTTCACCTCTGTATTCATGTGCAAGTGTCGTTGAATCTCTGATTTAGTTGCTTCTGGCGAGGGTTGACTGACTTTAGAGAAGACCAGACGGAATGACCCTACCACCCACCCCTGCCCCCTGCCAACCGCCAACCTGCCCTCCTCCCCTCACCAGCCCAGGGTTGGGGGGGCAGTGCCTGGCAGCATGGCTGAACCAGGCGTGTGGGCAGGGCCCATAGAATTTTTGCCTTGGTATTATCATAGCAACTGTGTAGCAAACTTCAAGGAGGGAAAAAATTCCCCTCGATTTCTTTCATGGATATATTTTAAGGTGCAGGACTAACTGACACCAAGGGACAGTGCATTAACAGTTTTTGGAGGACAATAAGGGATCTTTCATGGACACAGTACCAAGTTACTTATTACTGTATTGAGTTTCTAAGCACATTGCTCCTTGGTGATTTCTGGCTCTTAATGTATTGACTTTTGGTGTGGGCCAACGCTTAGAGAATTCCACTTCACCTAGCACCATACCAAGTTACCCCTATTTATACAATTCTATATTCTACAATATAATGAGGGAACAACATGAGCAACATGTACTTTCTTGTCAGACCCTATGTCCTACAGAGAGTACTCTTTGAAAAGAAGAAAAGCATATGGTGACATGCAATCACTGTAAAATCTTTGCTAAATGACTGCTGGAGCACATTTTCTGAAAACTGAACTAGTTTGACATGGCAAGTAGACAGATGGAGGAGAAAACCCAGCCTGTGACTTGGAGAGATATGAGGGTTCAAATTCTGGTTCTGTTCCTTGTTAACTGCTTGCACTTGCACAGGTTAATGCTGGGTCTCAGTACTTAGCTTAAGTGAGACTATCTATCAAGAAGGGCAGTCTAACAGTAGGTTTAAAACTATCCATATTATCCCCCCAAAAATCAAATATGGGGAGATTAAATGGGTTTAAATGTGCAACATGCATGGAACTTAAAAGGTAGCAAATAACTTTTCTGCCTTTTGCCCTCTTTCTCCATCACATTCAAATTATGCAATACTAGAGCAAGCAAGTCATTTCCCTGACACTGCAGATGTGACTAGTGGTGCCCAAACATTTTAGAGCACAATCTAAAATATCATGTCCCACATCTGAGAGATAAATTGTGGGTGTGAAGGGGAGAATTCAGATAAGGTTTAGATCAATTTTAGCTAAAATCGACACAGATGGATCATAAAAAGTTGCCATATTAAGGAAAATTTACAAGATCAGGAAAATGAGCCTTGGGAAATCACTCTCAGTATTAAATGTCTGTGAGGTACTTATAATAACATACTTTGAGTACATGAGATATATCATTTGTTATTAATTATATGTACATATTTGTCTGCTTTTAGATGAAATGATATATTTCTAGGATTTGCTTCAAAAAAATCCAAAGGGGCTTAGATAAAACAAGTTTATCACTTTCTTGATGATTGTTGATGCTTTTTACATGAAATTCCATTATACTTTTCCATTTTTCTACAATAGAGAAATTTTCAGCAATGAAATTTTCAACAATGAAATACATAATGGAATTTAAAAAGGAAACTAGTACCTAAGAATCTATATAATGATTATCTTCTTACTCCATTCTTCCCACAATGTGCAAAATCTCCAGGTCCAAAACACCCACATAATTAGACCACATTCCTTAGCTAAAAATCACAAAGACAGACCAAAGATAAAACCAGAGTCCTACAGAATTGTAGAAATATTTCTTATTCTCTAGTGCTCCCCTTCAATATTTCCCCTACATTCCATAAGAAGATAAATGGGTCATATACAAGATGTCAAAAGAAATTGCCTTCCTTCGCAATCACTTCCAACTTGTACTCCATACAAAAATCCAAGTGAGTGCTAAGAGGGAAATGTCTTGTGACAAGGTCAAACAAGACAGATGAGAAATATGGCTTGTGATGAAAAACTAACAGGTGCATGTTTTATTGGCATGATAAATGTGGAAAAACCAGATGTGGAATCCCATATAACATTATACTAAGTGTTTTAAAGTATATCTTTCCCTAAAGAAGCTTCTTTTCTTCTGCTATTCTTGTCATTTGGATTGCAACTTCTGCAAGTCACTTAGGGACCAGGACAAAAGAGTTCATGGAGATTCTATTTTTACAGGAAATCTACAAAATTCTGCATCATAACCCTTGTTCAAGTGACATATCTGTTGGTTTCTGGGGAGTAGGAAGGGCCAATATCCCACCCCAGGCTTGTCTACAGGACAAATGGTTTGTGACAAACTCATAAACCCAGAGCAAATCTGGTTTCCCCCTCTCTGAAAATATACTGGTTCTAGAAGCAATCTGAGGAACACTCGCCACTGTTACTTGAGCAACAATTCTATATTATTATATTTACTTAATTTGTAAGGGGGAGGGAAGGACAGGGTATGCATCCATGCCTTTATTTTGAGGAAAGGCATGAGTAACAACAAAACTGAATGAAATATATGAAGTTGCAGTCTTGTCTACAAAACAGCAACAAAACTAAATTATAACTGAGCCTGTGAGAACCTTTAGACTAAGCCTCTTAGCCTCTAGACTAAGCAGTGTGCTCTGTCACCCTCCAAATCTCTAAGCCCTTGCACAATACCTGGCACATTATTCAGTCAATGGAGAGGATAGGTGAGTCAAGGAAGAAGGAATATTAAATCATCTCTCTGGATAAATTGGAAGGAAAACGTATACTCTAGGAATCCATGTTCAGATTACGCCTCTCATAGCTTTCATTCAAATGCTAAACAACTTCACCCAACCAAAATTCTGGTCCAGCTGGAAGATAAATTTTATTAGTTCCTGTGATAATTAAATGTTTGTATGGACGAGTCTAGGTTCTGATATTCAGTTGTTTGGTTTGACACCAGTCTGGATGTTTCTGTGAACACATGTCTTTCAGATGAGATAAATATTAAATTACTAAGTTCTAAGTAAAGATTAACCTCCAAAATGTGAATGGGCCTCATACAGTCAGTGAAGGATTAAAAGAAAAAAAATGAAGGGCCCCCAAGGCCAAGGGAATTCTGCTCTGACTGCTTTTGGATTTGAGTTACACATCAACTCTTCCTTGGCTTTTCAACCTGTTGGCTTACCCTGAAGAAACACACACACACACACACAAATATGCTACTAGTTCTTCTTTCTCTGAAGAAATCTGACTAACATAGCTTCTAATTCATCCTTATCTTCAGATCCCCTTCTCTAGTTCATGACTCAGAGTGATTTCTAGGATCCGAACCGACAGTACCATTACCCACACAAAGACACAAAGTGCCAGTCAGTGTTCCTCTATCACTTCTACAGGTTACACTACCCTCACCCTTAGAAACCAGATGCCATTCCTTTTTCTAAAACCCCTCAGCTGTCCCTACATGAGACAAGTTCAATATCCGTCATCCAGAATTGTGATCTTTTCAATTGTTTACTTGAGTGTTTGTCTCCTTGCCACACTTCCACATGATACAGAAAATCCTACCAACTGTGATTTATAAGAATCTTTGAGAAGAATCACTTTGAAATATGCTTTGATTCTTCAGCAAATGAATACAACACAAAAGCCCTCAGTGTTTGAGAATGTTAGATTGTTATCTATAAGGAAAAAAAAGAAAATTAAGCTGACTGAAGTAATGTGGGGGAAAGTCTTATCATATTAAATTTTAAAAAGTTCCTGTTAGGAGTCATTTTAATCAAGATCTACCAAAAATATGTCCAAGCTTATGAATTGTGATATTTTAATTGTTTGTCAGTATTGATAGATTTAGTGTCTGGCTGCTAGCAAATTAGCCTGGTTACACAGCGAAGCTCATCAAGGCACTAGGACTTGGCTGGGCACCATGGCTCGTGCCTATAAGCTTCAGCTTATGAATCAGCTGCCAGAGCTAGGGATCACAGTTCGAGTCTTGCCTGGGGCCCGTAGCAAGACCTAGTTCCAAAAAAATAGCTGGGCATGGTGGCGCGCACCTATAATCCCAGCTACCTGGGAAGCTGAGGCTGGGGATTGCTTGAGTCTGTGCTACCCCGGGCAACGTGAGCCTGTGCCTGTGGTTCCATGGGCAAAAATAGAGAGACCTAGTCTCAAAAAAAAAAAAAAAAAAGACACTAGGCCTTCATGTCATCTTGATATTTATAGACAAAGTCCACAACTCAGTCATATTTCTGACAAGGGCGGGCTCACTGCCCCAGCATGAATACACCCAAAGGATGAAGATCCAAGAAACACCTTTTCACTGGAGCCAAGCAGGGCTCAACAGAGAATCTGTCCCATAGATCACCCTGGGGGAAAATGAAGGATAGAGAGATTGGGAACCAGTCAACACAACATGGTCACCATGTGTCAAAAAGTAAACCTCAATTCTCCGAAACTTCTTACTGGGATCCTTTCAACAAATAGTCAATGAGAAATGGCTTATTATAGCAAGCTACTTAACTACTCAAATACTCTCAAGGTGTTCCTCCTAGTTAGAGAAGAAATTGCCATAGTCCTCAGCCTCATGGTCAAAAGACTGTGCAATTCTTTGCTCACCAGATTTATACAGTTTATTTCCATATCTCTGAGTATCTCTTCTTCAAGATCCACCAGATGTCTTTGAAACTCTTCAACTTTTCTAGCCAGTGCTGCTGCGACTTGTATTTGAAAAAGTTGCATTTGTTTTGCAATGGACTCAAATTGACATGCTGACAAGCAGTGTCCAGTTGATTTGAATGTGTAAGCACACCTTAAGTAGCATCTACATATAGACTGCATAAGATAAAAAAAATTTCACATTGGAAGAAGACAATATTGAGAATCAACTTAGCCCAGCTCAACCATGTACTGGTACAATATCCTTGGGCAATTTTCCTTACCAAATCTGAACTTGTTTTATCATGTCTATCCCAAACATCTCCAAGTGACTGCAGATCAGGCTGGTTAAAAAAAAAGAGAGAGAAAAATGTCTTAACAGTCAAAATCAACTAAGCATTTTGGTGGGATGCCAGTATTATTCAAATACACATAGATATATACCAAACATAAGCACATGCATGTGTGATATATATATGGATACAGATAACCCCCAACTTACAATGGTTCAACTTATGCTTTTTCAGCTTTGTGATAATAGTGTAAAATTTATCATATTCAGTAGAAACTGTGCATCCAATTTTGAATGCTTATCTTTCCCTGAACTGGCAATATGCAGTAAACACTCTCATGACACTGGGCTATGCAGAGGGTCACAGCACCCTGTAGCCACAGTCACAAAGGGAAATTGTCTCTGTCTGTCTGTCTGTCTGTCTGTAAGACTCATCAGCAGAGAAAGAGATCACCCTGTAATTGTAGCATCCCCGCCACATTGAAACCTTGAAATTAAATTATTCAGCTCATTTTTTTAAACATTCTTCAGGCATAGGGTACTTTCAGCTTTGTTAATTGTTGAGGTCCATACAATCACTCATTTTTTTTGTTTTTGTCCTTTTTTTTTGGTGCAATATTCAGCATATTACATGAGCTATTTAACTCTGTATCATAAAAATGACTTTGTGTTAAATAATTTGTTCAGTTGTAGGCTAATGTAAGTATGTGCTGAGCATACATTTTAGGTAGTTAATTCATGTTCAGTAGGTTAGGTGTATTAAATGCATTTTTTGGCTGATGAGATTTTCAGCATATAGTGGGGTTATTGGTACATGAACTCATTTGTGCCGAGAAAGATCTGTATATATATTTGCTGTGCATGTGTGTATAAACACACACATACTTAGATGCAATATGCCATTAGTATTACTGCACTGCAAACTCCATGAAAGCTATTGTTAGAAACAGTCACTTATTTTTTTCTTTTTTCAGCTTAATAGCTTGAGAACAATCATCAGTGAAAATGTGAGTTTAAGGTCAGAAGATCATGCTTTTCCTGACAGAGAAGATTCCTGATAAATGTTTGATGAATAAAAGAATCCAAATGAAAACGTGTTTTGGTTAATACAGTTATCTGTAGATTTCTGAAACCATAAACACCATAGATAAAATGGCAAATTCTAAACCACCTTGCAGACAATACTGAGTGCCATGTCTCATTATCTAAGAAACCAACATCATGTACCTCTTAGCACTCAAGAAACACAATATGATCTTTCAAAATAAAGCATTGAAATAGAGCTACTGCTCTCACTTCCTTGAGAGAACAATGACAGATTATGTCTCACATTCAAAGTTGAAAATTATATCAATAGGCCAGGATGTCCTTTGGGAGAATGACTGACAAAGCATAGTGTCAACATCTCCAGACTCAGATTAAAGGTCAATTACATAAAAGTTGTGTTTAACGTGGTCTATGCCTTGAACTGGATGCTGCCACAGATGACACATTGGGCTTCTTCAATAATCACATCAGAATCTCCCTTTATGCCCTAATTCACATAAAATATAAAGTTGAAAATGGCAGCAACATGGCCCTGGTGTCTCACTGTCTGATCTCATTTAAAACACTGCAATTAGAAATGAGACCCTTGTCTTAGACACATACAGGAAGGTGGAAGTACCTCAGACAGTTCTAAAAAACAGAGCACAGCAAAGGTAAGACCTCCCAGTGAAGTATTAAGTGTCTACTGTTTGATTAGCAATGGCACTAAATAGCAGGAATAAAAATATTTCAGATACAGCACATGCCTTTTGGGAGATTATAGTCTAAAAAGGAAACATAAAGGTTAACCATTATTTTTTTTCCCTTATAATGTTAAATATTAGCTAGAGATAGGGGTTTCCAGAAATGCAGAAAGTTGAATAAGGGTACTGAGTAGTATGATTTCAGGGGCCCTATATAAGACAGGCAAAGTAAAACAGCAAAAGGAAATTAAACTCTCTCAAAGAATAGCTTCTTACCATATTTTGAGTCTATCCAGGGGGAGCCACCATCATAAAATCATAGACTTTTACAATCACCTGGTTCAAATAGACTTTACATCTGAATTTAGTGAGCACCTACTGTGCTCTAAGCATGTGCCAGACATTCCTGTTAACCCTTGTTTGTCTCTTCTATCATAGACTCAGTCCCCAAGGTTATATATCAGTCAAGGAGACCAGTTGTGTATTAAGTAAGTACAATAAGTGATTACCGCAGAAGATAATGAAACCAATATTCCCACCAAGGTTCAGGAGATGAAAATTGTTAGCTCCACTCCATAGAGAAGAAACCTGTAGCTCAGTGGGTTATGTGAATGCCCAAAGTCATTTGAGCGAACAAAAGACCCAGAACTTTGTTCAGTAGGTCTCCTCAATTTCAATGCCTTTATGAAGAGTATTCTGATCCTCAGCAAACACACCAACAAACTCTATGAGAAGACATAAGTCTTCTCATCAGACCTTTGTGCTAATCATTGGTGTATTTGTCAGCTCAGGCTACTGTAACAAAATATCGAGTGGTTTAAATAATAGAAACTTACTTTTTCATAGTTCTGGAAAGTTAGCAAGTTCAAATCAAGCTTCCAAGCTACTTGGTCACTGGTGAGTGCTGTCTTCCTAGCTTGCAGATAGTCTTTCTGCATCCCACATCCTGCATTCACTCTTCTTAGTAGGTTCTATCAGATTAGGACCCATCTTTTATGATCTCACTTAACCTCAATTACCTCTTAAAGATCCTAATTTCAGATGTAAACACATGGTGGTTGGGGCTCCAAGATATGAACTGGGTGAGGGAGCACAATATTGTCCATAGCAATTGGCCCCACGAAGCCACTTAAAACCAATTTACCATTCTCAGGACAGTCTCTTGTCGGATCTGACTTTTTATCTTTTTTCTATCAAAATTCCGTTCCCAGGACTATTCCCTCATCTTCATGTGCTCATAAAATCTATTCCTGGAATATTATCTTCGAAAAATGTTTATGGGAATTTGATGCTGAGATGAAATGATTTATTTTTATCTAGTGGCTCCTAAAATGCCAATATACTATGATTTTTGAAAAAATAAACAATATGAGGGGTCATAAAAGTATGGGAATTTTTTAGTTATTCTAGAAACTGGAGCAGAAGAAGCTACGGTACCTTGATGCAGCATGAGACTTGATATATAGTCAGGGTTAGCTGCTGCAGTGCATGCTGAAATGAGAAGAGTAGACAACAGAAGTAATTTGGAATGAAACCACCTCCAAGTTTAATTCTTCATCAATGTACACAGAATGATTCAGACCCATTAAATTACTTTCCAGTTATGAAATAAAATAAACTAAATGTACTTATATAGATCATTAATATTCATCTCAAATTTGTTCATACACCTTTAAATCAAGTTACCATAGTCTTCAATGTATTCAATTGAAGAGGTATCTAAATCATTGAATTCAAAGAAATTAGTGAATAATGACCTGGGTGAGTGAAAAGGAGAATGATACTTAGACAAATTATTGTGAAATTTCAGAACACTGGAGCTAAAGAGACTATCTTAAAAGAAACCCTAGGATAAGAGTAAAAAGTGAGGGTGAAAATATGCTGATAAGGCAACAGCAACCAGCTTAGTACAAATCTTTTCATCTACAACATTTCATTCAGAGCAAAAGTAGGGAGTGAAGACATTTTAGCCTTCGAGTAGTGACCCAGAGATGTAACAAAAACGAGCACTAAATCTGGAACCAGCAATTAGTTTCAAACTTGATGACTCTGAGTAGCTGTTTAATCTTGGGAAGATGATTTAACTTCTTTGCACCTCAGCTTCCTGCTCTTTAGAAGGGAATGTGATTTGCTTCAGACATTGTGTTAAAATCATACCTGCCACAATTAGACTTCCTTGCATTCAGAGAAAGGCAGAGTTTGACTAGGTAGGACATCAGAGTTTGGGGGCACAGGTTCCAAGACTACTCTTACTTCTCACACCAACTGCAAGAGTTTGATCAGCTGTGAGTTTACAAGCAGCAGTTCCCAAGACTACTTTCACTTCTGAAATCAATTACAAGTTTTGGGAATGCTCAAAACCACCCTCAGTTTCAACAGCTCACTAGCAGGACTCAAAGAGCTCACTGTGAGTTACTGTTTACTTTCATTATTACAGGAAACTGATTCAGATAAAAACCAGTCAAAAAAAAAAAGGAAAGGGCAGAGTCAGGAGACTTGCACACATAGTTTCTAGTCATCCTCTCTCCCGATGAAATCACAGTGTTAACTTCTTTTGGTCATGATATGTGACAATATGCACAGAGTATTGCAACCAAGGAAAATTACCCAGGCCATTGTTGTCCTGAGCTGATTGCTTGACCACATACTGCCTGCATGACTGACACTTAGTCTACAGTTCTTCCAGAGGTCAGGCTGACCTCCAGTCCCTTCGGAGGTTGGGACGGATGCCAGGTGACCCAAAGACCCCATCATAAGTCATAAATCAACTAGTTATACTGATGGCCAGGTTCCAAGTGAACAAAGATACTCCTATCAAGCAGGACATTACAGGGACATTACAACCCCCAGTAGCCAGACTTGGCAAGCACAATTAAAGCAGGAGAATGAATGGATCTACGAGGGAGGGCTTTAGGAAAAGGATAATTTCATAGCACACACACACACAGAGAGAGAGAGAGAGAGAGAGAGAGAGAGAGAGAGAGCTTTGGAGATATTGGACTGACCTAGATTGTGATAAAGAGAGACAACTGGAAAGAAAATTCTGAAAGAAACAGAAATTATATTTAAAATATTGAAATCACAGCAAAGTGTTGAATTAGTTAGCAGTGAATAAATACATGAACATGATTGTATAAATGCCACAAATTGATCTTCAACATCTATAGTCATCCTATAGATTAAACACAGGATTAATTTTTAATTATAGGACAGAATATAAATATTATCAATTTTGGATGATATAAAGGTGACAGTACAGGATTTGGATAAAAGGGAGAAGAAAGGTGTGGAAGCACTAATATCTTTACCTAATAAGCTAGAATGTCAAAAGGAAATTATAATTAATGGGACAAAAATAGTTATAAAGATGATCAACAGAGGAAGAGGGATATATTTATTCAGAGGAAGTAAGGAAAAGAGGTAGAGATATATGTGACTAAATACTTAATCATGATAGCAGGAAGTCAATGGAAAGTGTCTAAATTAGACATAGTGTCAAAGAACAAGGGTATAACCATAAATTTAAAGATGTGGAGGTGATTGCTGGAAAACAAATGCAGAAGCATTAGAAGTGGGAGATTCTAGGCAGGGATAGTGCCCATGTCATTTAATATCCAAATCAAGACACTTTGAGTGAAATAAAAATAATAGTTTATAGAAGGTAGACATAAATCAGACCTCTCCAATGTCTGTAGCAACCCTGATTAGTTTCCAAGAGCTTTTTATTCAGTGGAATCAACAGCACTATCCAAGGAAGACCCATGGGTCCCAAGGGGACTAGTGACTTACTTTCTTGGTATTTAATCAGGTTATTGATCTGTATGTAATATATTGTGAGGGGAATGTGATAACCACTACACTATGGAGACAGTCGCTGTATGTGATATTTTGATAAACACAAAGCTTACTTTAGACAATCAAAGCAGATTTAAACAAGGTATTAGGGAGTTATGGCATCTCCTACAAAAACTTAACATTTTCACAGAATATTCGGGAAGTCATAGTATCTTAAACAGTAGCTGTGCTATCTCTAGGTTAAGCTTTGCACTGTTAGGGCCTCACTGAGCGCAAAATAAGCATGATAGGCTATGTCCAGTGAATTTCACTCAAAAATTCATAATAAACATTCATAATAAAGCAAATGTCATTATAAATGTAGCTATATAATGAAATAAAACACTGTTTTGAAAAACTTTTGCACCCAAACTAGTCACGGAGGGGCACTCATTTCTCCTCTATGTTTCACTGTACTCTGTGAGAAGGCCAGAAGAGAATGAATTGCAAACATCAGAGGCAGGATGTTAGAGGCAAATTTTAAGATAGGAGAGGAGGCAAATAAACATCCTCTGCCCCTTGGATCCCACCATCAAGTTCCCTGCTCTGCCTGTTCCTCAAGTCAGAGAATCAAACATTCTGTCCCCTTGTGACTGGGATTAAAGGCAACTGTTTCTGGAATGTTCCACTTTCTAAATTTCCTCAATGCTGCAGGACTCACAAGAAAGAAGTAACTCTGAAGTGCCACAAAGCTCCAGGTTGCTAATGAAACAATAGAAATTTCATTGCCCAGCAAAGTGGGGAAATAGAGTCATAGTGAAGACTTTATTTGTGATGGTAAAGTGAAAACCAAGAAATAAATCTGTGATATGAAAAGGATGCAGCAGCTGGAAAGGCACCAGGGAACTTTTGTCAGGTCAGAAACTGAGAATGATGTTCCAGAACCAGGGTGCCAATTGTGGGTGCCCCTGCACATAGCTGCCAATTCTTCTGCACGTTTTCTCTCTATCTAGACAGACCTCCCTTCCAATAGCGTGTTGTAAGCTTTCTACTCCTCTTGCCTCTATCTCCAGCTTTCTCATTCCTGTTCCCCTGCTATGCAGTCCTTTCTGCAGACAGGTTTTCTCCACGGGGTTGAGAATATGGCTGGAGGCAACCTTGGTATTTTAATCTTAGAGTGTCACCTTAACCAGATTACCAGATTAGTGAATGATGGTTCAACCTGTGCAGTATCTCCAGTTCTCGGACTGCTCACCAAGGGTTAAGTTACTCCGATTGATCCCAGTGTTTGGGGTAGTGAAGCTCAGTACCAGAAAGCCATAACACTACTGTTCACTGATAGGAGTCATTCTCCTATGAAGTAGTTCAAACAGAAATCAGCTTAGATTCACTAGATTTAAAGGGAGAATCTACTACCAGAAAACTCAGCCCCACAGCCACTAAATTCATATATTTCAGAGACATTCACTTACTCTCCTATGAATCCCAAATTTCTCAGGAAAATAACTACTCTGCACTCAGTCACCTACATGTAGGGAGTCACAGCCTGAGGGAGGCAGTAAGAAAGTGAGATCAGAGTGGCAAGTGGCCATTCATCTTCATTCAAGAATTTCCAGGGACTGACATGAAGCTTGTAATTTCACCAAATATTGCAACCCATTACCTGACCGTGCTCTTGTTAGGTATTTCTAGTTTAGTGGTCAGGAACAAGGACTTGGAAAGCTAATTCTAAATTCATGTGCTGAATGGCATGGATTAAATCATTTTTCTTTTTCATGCCTCATCTGATTCCACCTCTCCGGTTACTACTGAGGACTTCATGACTTTTGATGAGTTCTTTAATTTCTCTGAGATTCGGTTCTCTCAAATCCAAAGTAGAGTTAATAATAGTACCTGTGTCATCACAGGGTGGTTAAGATGAGGTAGGTTAATCTAAATATCAAGATTGGTGCTGACCACAGAACATTCAAGAAATAACTATCGGCAGCATTTTGATTAATAAAAATAGATTAAGTTGAAATATGCCTCTATTGAATTTACACCTATTGAGCCATATTCTACTCTCTGGCGCAACACAGAATAAGCCTGCTCCAGCTGTAGGGCAGCCTTTCAAAGAGTTGAATCCAGGTATCTTCTCTATTTTTAATATCTGCCAGATGCAAGGTAATATGAAAGTTGAGAGAACAGGCTTGGTCCAGGAGATTGAGGTGTGATCTTCAATAAACCTTTCACCATTCATGGCCCTCAGTTAGAGAAATCTTCTCACTGAAATTCAGAATTCTCATCAGAGTAGCAAAATTATTATACATCATTAGCTTATAGTAATATTAGACTAAAATAATAGCATCATTATTCCAGCCCTTAATAAACTCCAGGAGAAGGTCCTTAATAAATAACAAAATTGTTTTATTTTTGCCAAGAAAAAAAAAAATCCATGGCTTGATTGTAGACAATAATCCCTGTATATATTATAAAACTGATGAAGATAGGAGCAAAAATGATTTGAATTCTCTTATCATCTGCAAAATGCACCCATTCTTTGTCTAGTCCTTCAAGGGCCAGCTCTCTGCTGAGAGCATAACATGATAGCTGATTGATCTGATATGTTTTCACTCTAATTAACATCATTTCATTGTAACCAGGATATATAATGGGAAATGTGCTAGATCTGTAGCAGGTTATTTGGGGAGAAAGAGGAGTAGAAGTCTTGGGAAGCAGGGGAAAAAAAAAAACAGGAACATAATTAATAAGTAAATCTTTAGTTAAAAAATTATTCCAAAGAATTATCTATGCAATAGGTATGTAAGATGTTCACAGAAAAAAATCAAAATTTGAAAATCACTGTTATAGGTCAGTAGTTCCTATTTTCTTGTATATTGAAGTCCTCTGAAGTTTCAAGATATTGAAATCCCAGGCTTCACTTGGAGAGATAGGCCCAGTTGATCAGAAGTGAGATGTGGCTGTTGATATTCATTAAAGTTCCCCAGGAGACTTTCATGCGCAACCATATTGGGAAGTCACTGATGGGTGTTTTTCCGAGCCCAGCTTGACCAGGAATAATGATAGGTGGGGATGAAGAAATATAATCCTCCCAAAGAGAAGACTCCACCTGTCAAAGCCAAACTCCCTTTAGAAAGAATGTTCCACCTCCCTGTGCTAAGTGGCATATTTACAGCCATTTCCTCTGTTCTTTCCAGACCTGAGACATTGTTGAGTGCTATGAACTAGCTGCTGTGTTTGTCTCCAGGTGGGTAAAATGACTCTGAAATATAACTTTCAGAGTACAATAAGGCAGAATGCATTATATATGTATAAATTAGTAGTAGTAATAATAATAATGAGGCTTCAAAAAGCACTAAAAATGGTTTGACTCTCAAATAGGCCAAAACAGTTTAATTTAAGGGTCTATTACTACTTCAGTGTAGAGACCTGCTCATCTGACTCCTATGGATCATAATGTTAGTTGAAAGCTCGTATTCAGCAGGTGTGGTAATAAAACACTGTATTTAAAGGGTGGCTTAAATAGTGGCCCACATATCAGTTGGGCAATATTCTGCTTCCAAGGGTTATTTAATGCTAAAGAACTATAATCCAATCATTTCAGATTTTTCTACAATTTGACTCCAAGGCCTTTATCTTTGTTCTTTCCACTTAGGAAATTTCAAGAGATCAAGGGAGAAAATCATGGGATCATGAGATGATGGGCCTTTTTTTTTTTTTTTTTAGCATTCTGGGTTCATTCAGATGCACAAAACAAATGTTCAGGTATCTTATGAGCTAAAAGTAAGGCAAAAGTAGAACCACAAGTATTTTCATGGCAAGAATATCAGCTAGAGAGCAAGGACTCAGAAAACTCATAGAAAGAAGGTTTTGAATGGAAACCTTCTTTCCCTCCAACTTACTTGTGCTTGGAATCATCAGAATTTGATGAATATCTATTGCATAAGTGCTACCTGTCACTCTACTATGAGAGTAAAGTGGCAAGAACAAAGTCAGGAATGGATGCAGGAAAGGGAGGAAGGGGAGAGTAAACACAAGTAAATTCTATATCAGTTACTAAGGGGAGAGAATGAAGAGTTTTAGCTTTAAGGAGTATAATCACAATTTAAAAAAGCACGTATCTGGAAAAATCATGTAAATTCAAGTCAAATGAATTATAATCAAATCAACCTACCTGAACATGCAGGTGGTCAGCAGAGAAGGCATGGTGGAGCTGGCCTTTCCCAGCCAAGCAGAATATGGCAACAACAAGTTTACACACAACCCAGGACCATTCTGCAAATGGGGTTCATTTGCAGTTCTCTTTCTGACAGCAGTCAGCTGCTTGGAAACCTCTTTGGGCAAGAACAGTTTCCTTTGGTGGGAACACAGGACAGGTGGGGGGTGGGGGGGGAGGGTGCCTTGCCTAGAAAGAAATCAATGTCTTGAGGTGGAAAGCACTTGCTAAAGTCAGACTGCTTGGGAATCAACTTTTCTCACACCCTCTCTTATTTCTCATGGATTTCTGCCTTTTCTTCACGTCTGTTCTATTCTCTCATTGCTCACTTGCCAACACAGCCCAAAATAAACTGGTCTGTTTGGTTTGGCTAATCTTGGGCTGAGATCTTCACACGGGGGATTCCATGAATTACCAGCTGGCCTGCAAACGGTTACAAGGTACAATTGTGTGGCTTTCTCTAATGAAGAAACGAGCAGCACTGCTTCCAGAAGCAGAGGGCTATGGGTAAGTTTGAGTCATCTGGAAGCGGCAGTTGGCCATAGCAGGCACCCTCTGTGACATACCCTTAAAACCATTAGCATTCTTTCACTAATCCTGCTGCTGTTAACCAAAGAGCATTTCCATATGTGCTTTCAACTTCCTGTTACAATAGACTGCCACAATGGACTACTGTCTGCCTACTTTTTCTGTAAGCATTTCATATTTTCTTTCCTGTCTTTAATCAACATTTCCTATATTTGCAGTCCACATTCTAGAAAAGGGGATCTGGTTGGTTCTATCGTATTTTATTGTCCGTGTATTTGTCAAACATCTCCTTGAAAGGGACCCCTTAAAACCAAGCAATATGCTCTTTGGGTCATGTACCTTTACCTGAGCCAATCAGTCATGTCCAAGATGGAGTGGGGTAGCATGTGATCCCCTGTGTGAACCTTAAGATTTTTTTCATGGCATAGAAACAGGTAGGGAAAAAACTCATACCTTTGCTGAGTTCTTTTTTCCATTCTTGGGAAATTATTTCATCCTTCACCACAAATATGTATGCAATCCTAAATTTCAAATGCCACCTTACATTTCACTTCCCAAAGCATTATTGTCATATTGTGATCACTCCTTCAAACCAAAACTCTTCATTCTCCCCCTAGTAAATGACACAGAATTTACAAGTGTTTACTCTCCTCTTCCTGCATCCATTCCTAACTTTGTTCTTGCCACTTCACTCTCAAAGTAGAGTGACAGGTAGCACTTACCCAATAGATATTCATCAAATTCTGATGATTCCAAGCACAAGTAAGTTGGAGAGATAGGTTTCCATTTAGAGCTAATAGGAAATCAGAATACTTCCAATGGCCTGAAATCAAATGTATTTAGTCCAAACGGAAATGTCTGCCATCTCAGAAACTTGGAAAAACAGGTCAAACATTTACAAACTCAAAATAATTTAAAATATACAGTAAACTGAACTATTTTGTAGGGGGTTGACAACAAATGTTTAGGAACTGTCTGTGAAATGACAGGATGAAAGAGGGAATGATAGGTGTATTTATGAGTCTGTTGATTTGGAGAAGGTGCTCATTCATGGCAACACACTGGACTTGACAATAGCTATAAAATATCAGTGTCTTCAACTCTGTTGGTAAGCTCTTTCCAAGACTCTTTGATTTCAGAAGAATATATTTATATGGGAAAATCATGTAAATTCAAGTCAAATAAAGACAAGGGTACTGGACAATATCCTCTGAATACACTGTCTTCAGCACCTAGCCCAGAGACATATACCAGATGATCAGTCGTATCCAGTAGGCATGTAGGCATGAACCTACAATGTTTTATTTCACTCCAAAACGTTCTTCATAGCTAGACTGATCAGTAAAAAGTCATCCAGTATCATCCTGTTCAGCAGTCCTCATGCATATGCATCCTCACTAAACTCTTTCTGCTGTCACTGCTAAACCAGGCACCCCACTCCCACTCCTCCTTCTTCAAGCCAAGCGCACCTGCTACCCTGGGCTCTCACTGCTGCTGCCACGTCTTGCTGCGTAATGCCATTGTCAACCTCTCTGCCTGGCGTGTGTGCCATTCTCCCTCACTGAAGGAAGGGATGTTTAATTATTTTTAATCAGTGGACATGGCATCTTGCTAGACAGCGACACTTGGGGGATCCAACACCATCTGCCTTTCACCAGGCACCAGCTGCTCTGGTGGATGTCGGCAGAACACCTTAGGACATGGCCTTCCACTGCCAGGCGCCTGCGAGCGGCAGCCACTCGCTGCCACTCGGCACGGTCTCCTCTGCGAGGCTGCCACTTGGGCTCATTCCCTGTCATGAAACGTGCTTCGTGGCTCACCGCTCACTGCTGCCACCCTCCTGGGGAGGTGCCCTGTAGCCTCAGCTTCTAGAACATTTCCCAAGCAACCGGGGGGCGCCCTAATAATAATAGGGTCTCCAAATATAAATGTCACCCTAACCCAATAGCCACAGATCCCTCCATCACCATTTGTCCACCTAATGGATCTGCTGACTTCCGTCCCACAGAGAATGGCTACTGGCTGTGCAGCAGGCTAAACCGTGGAGAGCAAGGGTCAGCCGGCTGCCGAGTGTTTAAAACAGTGGGGGAGGAGGGGGGGAAAGGACTCCTGGATAAATCATGGCGCAGCGCAGGGTGAAGCAAGCTCCTGAAGGTCTGCGCTCTGCAGGTCCCTGTCACAGACCTGTCCCCCTACCTCCTACCCTGGAGGTAGGTCCTGCAGCTCTCGCAGCTGTGCCAACGCTTTCACTCCCTCAAAGCTCGTTTCATTTGCGGCAGTTTCTTAGCGGCCCAGCGCGGCCCCTGTCGGGAGCGCTAGCCACCTCCTTCCAGAGGAGGAGCGGGTAACCTCCCAGCATAACTCCTGCGCTGTGCACTAAGCCCACGAGGTTCTTGGCATTCCCCCCCCACCCTGCCCACCCCCTGCCCCCAACTTTGTGAAGAGCCAAATGAAGCAGTTCTAACCTCAGCTTTATTTTCATGCAAAGTGAAAGAGATCAGCCACGGATTCTGGCTGAAGGGTAGATAAAAGCCCCAGCTGTGCCTTCTCTGGGAGTCACTTTCACCTCCAGCAGGAAAGCAAACTGTTCTTGTGCCTGAGGGAAATTACGGAGCCTCACACTTTCATCCACAGAGGGACAAAGGGGAGGTCAGGTGCGGCATCTGCCAGAAATGGGGACGTGTGAAATGTGATTAACCCAGGAAGGAGCCAGACAGAGCCCAGCTGGGACCTTTCCTGTCCCTGCGTGTTTCCCAGGGTCAGAAGCAGGAAGAAGAGTAAACAAAAGCATTAAATAAATATTTTTCCATTTAACCCATGTGTTAATACAGATTTCCACAACCTCAACAGCGCAGACTGAATTGATAGCGTAGCATTAGCCTAAATAATGAAGTAGCGTGCATCTGTTGAATTCTCTGCATTTGTGAAAAGGCGTGAGTGTATGGGGGGGGGGGGGAATCTTGTGAGAGGGAGCAAGTTATGCAGTCAGCGTGCCCCATCCGTCTGCCCGAAACACAGCTGAACCTTTCTCGGCCCTTCAGATAAGCTCCCTTAACGATATTTCTCAAGCTAAATACTAAGCCGCGGTGCCTGTAGAATTAAAGTCATCAATAGCCGAGCCCTCCCGCACTTACAGGAAGACACAAATAAAATCCCTATTGATAAGCCCATCCGAATAGGAAGTTCTCTGTCCCTTTGCAGACAGACTCTCTGCAAGAGCTCCGTGTGGTAAATGAAGCTACAAGTCCATTTGTCTCTTTGTCTAAATAAGTAATGCCAATTTCATTTTCAAACAGTATGCTTGGGCTGCATTCATTATTGTGTTAGGGTTTTGTTTCCGCCAAACCAGCCCTCCCCAGCCCCCTGCTTGGACAACTTGTCTCTGGTTAGAGATGTGTGCTGAAAACAGATACTGTTTGAAATTGACTGGAGATGTATTAAATAATCACAAGAGAAATTCCAGTAAAAATAGAGTCAATTATCAAAAGATTAACACTTTTCTTTGTTCTGTTAAAAAAAAAAAAAAGCAAGGAGGGGAAGCAATTTTCAAGACAGGCACTGATGCTTTAAAAGGATTCTTCATAGGTGAATTATTTAATCCTTTGTGACTAAGGAAATCTTTGTGTGCACTGCAGGCGGGGGGGAGCAAAAAGGAAAAATGTACAATATTGAAAAGTGAAAATACAATATGTGGCACATTGAGCACATATAAGTTAGAAGGCCTGTCGGGCGGTTGATACCTGAATCAAATCTTGATTACTCTCCTATAGGAGGAATCTGCAGATATTTTCTCCAATATCCCTAAAGGATTAACATAATCAGCTATCAAGTACCACTGCAGCTACTTCACAAAAATGTAGTTAAAGCAGCACTTATCTAGCAGTGGGAAACTCGGCTCTGAGAGAAGACACTTCATATATTAAGGCTTTAAATAGTTTTTTTTACGACCCTCTTCACTAAGGAAGAGGTACCCTGGAGGCCGGTAGGGGTCTGCCATCAGTGCTATTGTATAGTTGGAAAAGGACCATGGAGATTAGGGTGGCAAGGGGTCCGCGGGTCTCCTTGGGCCCCAACAGTCCTGATAGACTGAAGAACAGTTCCCATTGGATGCCCAGGAGGGAGGAGTTGGTAAAAATACCCAGAACCAGACTTCCAGAAAAGCCAGCTCAAATGGGATTACTTTAGTTAGAAGACAGCTGAGAGAGTTGCTAATATTGACCTTAAAAATCAAGAAGTACCTATATCCCAGAGGGAACTTTCCCAGAAGCTCTAAGACAGATTTCTTCGGATCGAGTCTTTCTTTTTCTGTGTGACTCAACTTCAGTCACAGAGGCTGAAAGAGGCCTTGGCAAGGGCTGGTGTTCTCTCAAGCCCGTGAATCAATTAATTCAGTCTCGAGGGCTAACATGGCTAATCCCTACAAGGAGACCAATCAGATGGGTGGAAGGCCCACAGATGGGGCAGAAAAGGATGATGGGGGGGTCTCTACTGAAAGGGGTTGGGTTGAAGTGGAGAGAAGCTTGCCCAAAGGAGCAGAGATCTGTACTTGGACTAGTTTTAAATTTGATTACTCTCACCTATTCCTTTCCTTCTACTCACTTTATGAGCAATATATATTCTGAGTGATCGTCATACATATTCTGTAATTTTTCACTTAGAAAAATAGCTTTTGCATTTCATACAGCTTCTAATTCCAAAATTAGTTCAACATCTAGCAGTGAATGTAGAAATATGTACCCTTTTTGGAGACATACTTAGGGCTGGTATTGATTTATGCTATATCATGATTTTCGTCTTATGGGATAATCACCTTGTCAAGCCTATATTTATTGTTGTGGCTATTAAATCACCTTAATTCCTCAGCGATTACGTAGAGGTAAAGCATCCACCAACTGCCACAGTGACAGAATTCCGTTTTCCTCCCTAAAATAATCTTCAATACAAAGATAGCCATGTCCTAGTTTTTCAATGGCATTTCAACTTTTTTTTCCTTTTTGCATGTCTTCTAGGAGTATTAAACTTAGACTTGCAGCCAACACATTGCCATAGATTTGAACTCCGGTAGAAAAGGCCCTTGGGGGAAAAGCGCCTTGGAGACAGTGCTAATGGCAGCACAGCACAGAAGCAAATTGTCCATCAAATGGGACAACTTAGTGTCATAGAAGCATTTGCAAGGGGAAAAAAGGAGAAAGCAGAAATCACCCAGTACTGGCTGGGTATTCTCTTCACAGCTGGGGGAGATTGTGATATCACTGTCCAGGCCCACCTTGTCTTAAAATTCCCGGGGTGTCTTAGTGATGTGAAAGCGAGAAAATGAGAACTGTGTGGTGCAAGGGTTTCTTCCAGTGGGATACAATGTGATCTTCTGAAGATGATGTGCGTGCAGCTCACACCAGGTCTACAGTGAATGTAAAAGTGGATTTCACTGCTCTGGGGACCCAAGGGTAGCCGGTGGTCTTGCAGGCTTTTGGTGCCTAGAGAAGACTTCCCATAAGGGGGTTAATGTTTTGCTACTTCTGATGGGACATAGCCTGACCTCGCTTCTAGGCCAAAAGTCCTTTTCAGCCCAAGACTCTTCCGGTGCCAGGAAACCAGGCGTGAGCTTGCCTCCCATCCATCAGAGTGTGACAAGCTCGCTTGTCTGATAGAGACCAGCCAACGGGAAGATGACCTGTCTGCACCAGAACACCAAAACGGCCTTTCAAGCTTGCTAGACCAATCCTGGGACAGAGGTCAACCAATCGGAGGATGACCCCTCAGGACCAGACCACGGCAACAGCCACCAGGACCTAAAAACTGAATAAAAGACTCTACTGGGTGGGGGGCAGGTAAGAGGGCATCTATCCTCAATTTTCTGGTGGTGCTTAGGCAGTAGGCCAGACTGAGGTTGGACCCTAGCTTAAGCTAGCTTCATAAAGCCTTTCTTGTTCTTGCATCATGTGTGAGTGGAGGGTATTTTTTCCGAAACCTGGGACGCAGATTTTAGTACTTCCACTCAGGGCCCAGCTCTATCAAATTTAAAAAGTGAGCATTGCCCATAAGCTAAGAATTCTGGCTTCCAACAAGAAATATCTGGGTTGAAGGTTGCTGACTCTCTTGGATCCTTTGAAGAGATTCTGCTTGCTTTGCATTTTCTAATAAAGGGTCAGATAGGATTTCATCCAAACTGACTAACTCACCTTTCTGCCTTGCATATAGATCTCGGTCATTAATTTTGGGCAGGCTTTTAGCCTGATTGAAGCCCATGTCCATGACCAAAAGACTTGTTTATATCCCTCTGATGTTCTTCATTTTTATAAATGCCGAATACCTTTCATCTACAACCCATGCCTTGGTCAAAGTCCCCAAACCAATGAAGAGATAAAGAATAATGTGAAACAGGAATGATGCATCAGAATATCTGGACTCTGCTACTGGTTCATCTTGGACCAGTGAACTGGATCGTGCTTAATGATGCACTAAGTTGTGTCTCCAGTAGAAATGCTAACAAGTGAGTTTTAAAATGGAGACATTCGCATGTTAACATTAATAAAACAGTCTCAAAAAGAAAAGGAAAGCAACCTCATCGTGAAATTTGTAAAAGGTACCTCGTATAGCCTGCTCCTATTCTAACTGGTTCCTGTTTAGTTTAGTTTAGTTTTGTTTTGTTTTGTTTTGTTTTCCTTTTTCTTCCTCTTAGAAAGAAGCTTGAAATACCTGGACTGTAATGTACACTTTTTTTTCTCCTGCCTTCAGTAACACTGATGGAGGTAGCAAGACAATTGTTTTCTGAAGGGTTCTTACACATACCCACCTCCATAGTAAACTGCTTTTTCCTCAATACAACCCAACATTCCCCAGCTCCCCACTAATCTGCTTTGCCTAACATTTCCTCTAGGTCACCTTCTCACTTCCACTTGTCACCTTTTCAGGCTTTCATACATATTTTTACAGGGTGCTTATTCTCTTAATTTTAAAATAGTTTTTTAATTTTATAATATATAAATTTTAATTTTTATAATAGTTGCATTACCAAGATGACTGAATAAAGAGCCCTAAACAGTTACCCCACAAATATGTCTCAGAGTCAGGGTGGTTTTTATATTCATTAGTATCACCTGTGCAATTATACTAGGAAATATCTTTGAAATGATCCCCCCCACACACACTGTAAATCCTCCTCAGCTGCCCCCAACCCCATTTAAATTGTTGACTTTAAAGGCAGTGGAGGATGTTTGTCAATTTCCCTCCCCCATCTCCCCAATCTCCCTCTCTGCCTGTGAAATCTGACCCCCCCCCAACTTCTCTTTGCCTGGTCTCTTAGGGGTGATGTTGTCCTTCCTTTATTTAATATTTCCCCCACTGTGATCAAACGCAGATTGTAATGCATTGCTCAGGCATGCTGTCTCTCTTACTCTTTCTCTCACCTAGTTTTACATTTTCCCCACCTGTTTTTCTGGGTACTCAGGTTTTCCAGGAATTCCATGAAACTTTCACTCAAGCTGTGCAAATGTGTATTCTTTCAGTCTGCCAAAAGGCCCTCTCTAGGTGGATTTTCCCCAAGTCCCCAAGTACTTTTGCTAACGAAACTGCTGAACGGGAACTAATTTATCACTCTGTTATCACTATATTAGGGCATAAGAGAGCCATGCCTAGAATGAATTATGGATCCATCCAGTGTCCCATGCAGCCTGTACGTCAAGGTAAGCAAATGCTGCCTTGTGTTAACTGTCAGCCTCCGAAACAGCTGACATTTGTTATTTTAATTAATAGTTTACTTTGCTGAAATAAGCTTCTGTGAGAAGCTATGACTTTTTATTAAATCTTCACTGCAGCATTGTTTTCCCCAGGTTGGGAGACAAAAGCTCATTTCCAAAACTGCTTTCTCCTGCAAGGTCACAGTCAACAGCTTGTGTGCACATGTCAGGGAAACATCTGCTTCTGTGCCACAGATAGAAGTAAAATTTGCTTTATTTTGAAATTTAAATTTACTTTTACTTGGAGAAAAATGATGAGTCAGTCATTAAAGAGCTATTAAGTGATGTTGATTAGGAAAGACTTTTTAACCAGTCATTTTGTCTCACAACTGACGCTGAAATTTCTCCAACCTCAGCATTCCGCTTAGGCGTCGAAGGGAACTGTGGTCACTGGCACATCTGGATCTGGACCAACTTGTCTTTTCATTAATGCAAATCATTATTATGTAATTACTCAGCCTGCAATGTAGAGATCATTGATTTCTTTTGCCCAGTAGCAGTATTTTTAAGTCACTGATGACAAAGAGAACTTTCAGGACAATCCAAACTATACAAATTAGCTTCAGTTCAAGAAAGGCAAACTGACTTAAAAGGTTCCAACACTAAATTTAGTTCCGAGATTTTCTCTTTGCTTGGAATAAATTAACCAAGGGAAGTTGGTTTCTTCATGTTGTTTTAATTACTTTTGGTAATGCATTTTACTCATCACATTTCCAAGACAATAACACTTTAGTGCTCTTTCTCCAAATGGACTTGTGGTCTACCCTTACACATGTTCCCGTATCCTGTCCCAACTCACAGGAGATCAGTCACTTTCTGGGAATAAAGCAACTCCTTTAGCAGAAGACACATGAGTCTGAATGGTCTTATACACTTAATATTTCTGGGTCTTATTTCACTAAGTCCAGATAAGTCCTCAAACCCTGACTTCCAGAAAAACCAATCATTGTTCCAGATCATGAAAGTCCAGTCTCTTCAAGTCATAAAAGCTGTTTGTTACTTTTGTTTTTGGTAAACTGAGCAATTGACCCCAAATCTTTACTCTCCCTGAGTCTACATTCCTGCTTTGACTTCATTATAAGAAGAGTATTTCCCCTTCTCTGATGTTGAGCTCAGTCATAGGATTTGTTTTGGACAAATGATGTGTAGGCAGAAGTGACAATGAATCAGTTCTACTGCAACACCTTAAATACTCTCCCATATTTTGCTTGCCCTCTTGTACCTCTACCATAACCACAAATCATCCATGCCCAGGAAGTCCAGTGCCACCAGGAATATGAGATATTGGAGTAAAGCTGTCTAAGCAGGGGCTAGGTCGGATCAACTGCACTCCTGCTAACTCCAAATGATCACACCATGAAAAAGTGGTTGATGCTTGACGCACTGAGTTTTAGATTGATTTGTTAGGCAGCAGTAGCTAACTATTACATATGTGTTAGTCTTTCTTTCTAACAGCGTTGTGAAAGTACAATAACTGCAACTATTTAAAGAATACAAGCAAGCTGAGTGTGGTGGCACAAGCCTGTAGTCCAAGTACTGGGAGTTAAGAGGCCTGGGATTGCTTTAGTTCACAGATTCAAGACTACAATAGGCAATATAGTGAAACTTGGTGTGGTGCAGTCAGGTGTGGTGGCGTGCACCTGTAATCCCAGCTACCTGGGAGGCTGAGGCTGGGGATTGCTTGAGTTGATGGGATCGGGACTACCCTTGGCAACATAGTGAGACCTAGTCTCAAAAAAAAACAAAAAACAAGTATTAAATTCATCATATGAATATACTCATTACAGTATAACAATTAACATAAGGAACATTCATTATCCATCTCTTGGAAACATTTCTTCCTAACTTTGTAATTCCTCCCTCCTGAACTTCTGCCTTCCCTTCATCTTACCTCATCCTAACAGTATGTGCTTTAGGATGTAGTTTGTTTTTGTTTGCAACCCACAGCCCCAGTTGTTAAGTGGACTATTCTTTGTTATCCTTAGTTCACATGAAAAACTATTCCAAATTGAACAGTACCTCCCACCATCCCAAAATTCCTATGTGGAAGTCTTAACTCCCAGTACCTCAGAATGTGATTATATCTGGAAATAGTGGCTTTAAAGTGGCAAGAAATGTAGACTTTGAGGTGGACAGTAATCCAGTCTGACAAATGTCCTTCTAAAGAAAGAAATGTGGGCCTATGGTTAAAAAAAAAGAAGCTGAGGAACATCAAAAAAATAGCAGTCTGCAAGCCAAGGAGAACCCAAATTTGCTGACACTTTGATCTTGTCTTGTCTCAGTACCTTCAGTACTGAGAGAAAAAAAAATGTCTATTGCATAAGCCACTTGGACTTTGGTCTTGTTTTTGTTTTTATGGGAACCTGAGTAGACTAACATAGAATTGAAAGGTAAGATGCAGGAAGAGACTTGCTTCTTCCTATGTGCCTGCCATTCCCACAGCATCAGCCAGCAGACGCTTTGCCAGTAGTAGCAGCACTTCTTCCTGGCTCCAACCCTTATACTGGAACCCCTAGATTTTCTCAGGTCTGAGTCCCAGCTCCATGAGGCTCCTTTCTTGACTTTAAGTTTCAGATAGCACCAACATTTTTCCTGAGTTCTCCCAGCTCTCTCTATCCCGCCATTCAGTCTTTATTTGTCTTAAATGTCTTTTAAGATTTCCAGACCTCTCCCTCCTAACCTTGACCATATCTGCCACCTCTCTGCCCTACACCCCAATTCAGCACTGACCGAAAAATCCTATCAAGCAGTAAAATTGTTGAATGGAAAAGATATTCCTATGAGAATGTCTGTATCAGTATTTTAGTGCTGCTATAACAAATTACAACAAATTTGATGGTTTGACACAATACAGATTAGTGATCTTTAAATCCTGTGGGATGCAACTCTGACCCAAGCTTTGCTGGGCTAAAATCAAGGTGTGAGCAAAGTTGTGTTCTTCCTAGAATCTGAAAGGAATGATATTTTCCTTACATTTTCCATCTTCCTGAAGCTCCTCTTTTCCTCCTCTTCAAAGCCAGCAGAATGGAACATCTCTCTTATGCTGTAGTGTATCTGGTTCTATGCAGCCTGAAAAGGTCCTCTATCTATGAGGATTTATGAGATCAAATGGGCCCCCATGGTCTAATCCAGGATAATCTCATCTCAAAGTCCTTAACCTAAATCCTATCGACAGATCCGGTTGCCAGGTAAGGTAACATAGTCACAGGTTCCTAGAATAGAGCATGTGTATCATGTCTGTATAGACTATCATTCCATCTACCCCAGGGCTTTCTTGTTTCTAATTTTCCTTCTTATTTGATATGAATCCCTACTTCCATCAAACTGAGTATCTTGCTCAGACACTTGGAAAAACTCTGCTTGAGCTTCAAAGAGGCAATAGGAAATAGTTTCTGTGATAAATTTCTTGATCATGAAGCTATATGATGGTGACTTTTAAACCTCTCAATGTTCTTCCTTAGAACCTCAATTTTCTTACCTAAGAAATGGAAAGGCTGACCCTGAAGATACAAACTCATTTTGAAACAGGATTTCACAGAAAGGACATGAGAGGTACCCTCTCTACCCAGTGAGAGGAGAGTTAGGGAGCTCAGTTGGTTGACTGATGACTTGGGAGTATAAGGTCAAGATCTGTTGACCCCTCTCACCCCAGGCCCAGACCAAAGTCTGTCTGCTCTACTCTCTGTCCTGCTTCCACCAGTCTCTGAGTGGAGTGGAACTATCACCCACTTCCTGCGGTGGTGGCAAAAGGGCCTCTCTCTCTCAACAAGGTATCAGTAATGATAGGAAGATTGATACTAAGACTGAAATCCTGTACATGGGGCTCATGATTTATATTGGAGAACCTTCTGAGTCCAGTCTTGCAAGAAAAGAACTCAGAGAAAAGGAGATAGTTATCTAGAGCTAGCTAGATTTTCTCCCTTTATTTTATGTATGTAGGTTATCTCTCTGCATGTATGTGTAGATACACAAATATGTGCTTTGGGTGTGTATGTATGTGCATGAGAACAAAGCAGCAATGAGAACATACTTAGTTCCATGTTGAACTCACCCAAAAACTAAACATTTCTTCTCTTTACTTTGAAACCAGGTCATTAAATTCTAGCCAGGCATAAAATGCTGGCCCTTTTGAAGAACTATTTGGCCATGACATTTGGGGAAGCAACTCGGAAGCAGGAGGACACTGTTACACAGAGGGATTTCTGGGACGAGGCCCCATATGGCAGCTAGCAAGTCCCTTGCAGAGGTGTGTTCTTGCACCTAAACACAAATCAGGGCACGTTCTTTGCAGTTTATGTCCTTATATCCCCAGAGTGTACGTAGATATGGAAGAAGTAAGTACTGGAAGAAAAAGAAAAATATGCTTTTCCACTGATCTATGATAGGTTTTGCAGATATTTCCTGTTTGGGGGTATTTGTATTTTTTGTGTGTCAGGCTTCATTTCAGAAGGCATTGGGGTTGGTTCTGTGATGATTTATTTGTGTGGAAGAGGGAGGTTATTGGTTTTTTCTCATTTATATGTAGGGCCCCTCACAGAGAAATATTTTTAGAAACATTTTTATTTCTCTTCATATTTTTTCCAGTTACGGTATGTTTGCTTGCTAGGGGGACGGGCTGCTGGTGTCCCTTTGGTGTGCAAAGTTAGAAAAGAAATATTTAAACAATAGGAGGCATTCCCGACCCCTGTCTCAACATTGTGTTTGTGATCACATCTAATTAATAATGGAGAGGTCGTCAGTCTCTTTCCAAGGGGCAGTGGCTTTCGTAGGTGGTAAGGCTGAACAGGGATGCTGAAAGGCTCTGCCTTCCTTCTACACGATTCTCCCCATATACATTCATGGATGAACTGCACTGTTGACAGGTCTGATTTTCTTTATGCCACAGTCAGCTCTATTATCCTGCCTCAGGCTTGAACCTGCAGCAGCTGAATCTTGTATTTGCTCTGCCTGAGGCCTTAACCTGCTGCTCTTCCCTTCATCCTTTATTTGTTCCTTCCTTGTGCCACCTGTTTGTCTCATCCAGCGCTCTAAGAAGCATTCCTCCATCTCCTTATTTCACCATTGTATTTAAAAAACATCCCAGGTGGCTGACTTTCACCTTGTGTGTGCTCGAATCTGCCCCAGCGGCTGAAGGGACGAGTTTTCTTCAGGCACCTGAATTCCAAAGTCAATTTCCATTTGTTCTAAGAGAACAGATCTTACTACAAGACGTCAGAAAGGCACACAAGTACTCTGTACACACTTAAAAGAAAAATTAACAAACAGAAATGGTGATGTGTCCAACACCAATGACACTGAAAGCCAAAGGCCCTCATACATCTCTTTTTAAGTAGAGGCTCAAAGCACAGATCTTATCCAAACCAACAGACACCATCCTACTGCCTTTCGGGAAGTAGAGTCCCCGCAGCAACAGTTCTAGAATTGTCTTGCAACCTGGTAGCCACTCACCACATGAAACTGATACACCTCACATGGTGGTAATTTGAAATGTGATGCAATTGCAAAATAGAGGTCTGATTTCAAAGACTTGACATGGGAAAAGAAAAATGTAAAATAGCAGTGACCATTTTTTACATTGATTTCATGCGAAAAGAAAACATTTTGAATGCATTGGGTTGAAAAGAATATTTTCTTAATTACTGTCACTTCCTTTGTACTCCTTTCAATGCCACTAACAGGGAATTTAAACTTAGATGTTTATTGTGTGTTTCTGTGGGACATTGCTATTCTAGAATTGGTTCAGGATTGACTCTTGAGATTTTTTTTTCTGACTTCTCTAGAAAGGAATTTTAAAACACTGAAATTGAGGGGTGTATTTTTTTTTTTTTAGTTTTGTTTCAAGATATTTGACATGACATTGGGTCACTAGAAGTAGAGTTTCTATAAAATTTAGAAACATTTCTAATGAAATTATTTTTAGTTAGCTTCTAATAAAGACTGCTTTTTATTTCTATGCACCAGTTTTTCCTTAATAGATTCTGGTTCCATTTCATTCTATACTCCTGTTTCATCCAACAAGCTCAATCTGTTTTGAGATTAATTTACCATTTATGAGGTACTTCCAGTTTGTTTAAGGACTTATAAAATAATATACTCCCTGCCCTCAAGGAGAACATACTCCTAATGAACAAAAACTGGCAAAATGGAACTTTCGTTGTTTATAGAATTTTAATAGATGAGGTTTTAAGTGTAAGGGAAGAAAGAGGTGTGGGATACATTATTCTTTCATCATGTTTTATGTTTTTGAGCAAGATTTTTACAACAAAATGTAACAAAAAGGAACATTGTGGTTTCACAGCCGAAGATGAAATACCTATTGGCACAAATCATAGATTTGTGTGGTCTCAAAATGATATTTTACAGGCTTTAAAATATCTTCATAGTAAGCATTTGCATAGTAGATATTGTTAGATGCTTTGTAGATGAGGGTTCACATATTACTCACTAGGATCTTATGAAGCAGAAACAGTCACGCTAATGCTACACATGCGGAAACTGAAACATAGAGAAGTTGAGTAAATTGTCCAAGGTCATACAATTAATGAACATGTATAGTAGAAACCAATGCTAGCCTCTGCTCTCAAAGGCTGGCTTTTCACCTTCCACTGAGATTCCATTGCAGTGACGCATTAGAATGTTGACAATTCCATTCTGGGACATCAGGTAAACTTCAGAGGCCTCCAGAAATTTGATCAGCTTTCTCTTTCAATTTTGCTGTTCCCTTAAATTTATCCCACCACAGTCTATTTTCAGAAATGAACATTTGACAAAACTATTCACCTTCATTCCTCCCTAGTTTCCTTTGCATCCAGGAGCAAGTGGTACAGAAATGGGGCCTAGAGAATGCATCAAGCATTTTCTGTAGCTCAAATTTTCTTAAATACTTTCTCTGCAGTTCTTTAATGACCACAGAACAAAGCTTATATTGTGTGTGGATTTCTATAGAAAAGTCATTTGCATATCTGAAGAAGGAATGTGGCTTTTAATGATCTTAATGGAAACGAGAAATATATCATTTTCCTGATAAGTTGTCATTTTGGATGTTCATCTTTCTGGCACCAGAATACAAGCATGTAAATCTATGAACTGCTGCCTGTCATTAAAGAAGCTGATGTGACATTCCCAGCTTTTGCAGCCTGTTCCCACACCTGATTTTTGTACGACACACTGGTTTGAGTTCATTTTTCCCCCTCTGGATTTTTGTCCTTAAAAGCTAATTTTCAGTGTCAGTCTGTAATAATTCATGTACCTCTCAACACAAAAGCATATTATTTACAGATTATACTCCCTGGTTGATCCAGGGACTCTTTCCAAACAAGCCTCTGAACTACCTTGCAGAATCTTTAGTAATATTCCTGGAACCTTCTGACATTATGCTTAATTAAAGTTTACATGTTAATATTGAACAATAAAACGAGGACGGCATCACACAGAAAAAACAGAACCAAGTAATTAGTGATGATACTTGTTCATTGAATTGTATCATTGCACATATGTGTCCTTGCCAATTTATAATTTTTTCAAGTTATTAATTATAGCTTCTGAAACAATATCTTTAAAATACCTCAGGAACCATCTCCTAAATGTCCCTAGATTTAATGAAAAGCTTGCATTATTGCCTTAAATAGCAGCAGAGATGCCTTCCAACCTTAGAGAAATCAATTAATCTCTAATTTCTCTTGTCTGTGAACTAACTACTATTATTTCTTGCATTTTTCCTGAAGTTCATTAACAGTCATATAACTTGACTTTGTTTACATATTCTTTACAACTCAGGTGGGATTTTCCCTTTTCCCTTGCTTTCAGATTTCTTCCTTTCTTTTTGAAGAAAACAATACCAATATATTTTATGTTTAAAAAGTATTAGGACAAAATGTAACAGATATATTAAAAATAAGTTGCTTTAAAATGTGCTAGTGAGTGGAGGAAAAAAAAAACCCCAAGGTGTGTGAGAGACATAAAAATTACTTTACACATGTCCTTCAAAAAAGTTTAATACATAGTCAGGTCACATTACTGCACATCAAATTCTCTAGGTCTCTGACTGCCAGTAGCAATTATCTGTAAAAGAACATGTTTTCCCCGGTGACTCGCTATCGGGAATTTTTGAGTATACCTAAGCATAGCCTTGAGCAAAACTCCTACGGGGCATATTTGGAATACAGGATTTCATTTGGATGCAATATCAAGGTTTCAGTGCAATATGTCTATCTATATATTTTTACATCTGTTTTAACATATTGATGTGTTTATCTGTTGGCTTTAATTACATGATATAAGTATATATAAATGTAAATAGTACTCCTGAGCTTCCACTCAACTTTTGTCATGAGATATACAAATATATTTCCCTTGATGCCCGGGGTGGTTTTATATTATAATGATATCTCCTGAATTTTCATGATTACTTTGCTACAAAGATGTTGACTATTTGCAGATTGTTGAGGCATCAGGTCTCATTCTGTGTGACCAGGTCATATTTCATTAATTTCCAATGATCAGTGGGGTTTCAACTAATAAACCCTTTTGTGTGCATCCCAATCCTGTTCCAATCAATAATGACATCACTCTTTTAAGGTAGTTACCATATGAGTTCAAACTTGTAAAACATTGTCATGTCAGTTTGGAGAGCCACAAACTAATAGAAGAAAAAAATAATGTCAACACCAAAGCATGAGGATTTAGAAATCAAATTCAAATCCTCAGAGGTTTCATTGTAATGCTGCTGTCTTGTGAGCTTCAAGCCTTGATTATGCATGCTAAGGTTTCAATCAGAATACTTCTGTGATGAGATAGTAGTCCTAATGCATTTTTATAGCATTTGCAGGTCCAATGTGAGGTGTCTACCTGTAGTTAGGATTTAGAGAGGAGCGTAAAGGTGTCACTGTCTCTAAAGACAGAGAACGGGGGGGGGGGGGAAGTTTCCTCTAAAAGTGATCTTCAAAATCAACTTACTTCTTACCAAGCTTTGGAGTCATGCATGGCTAGTCATTTTCTGCCACTGAGAGATGAAGGTAGATGAAATGAAAATAATTTACTTTTATATCTGTTCTCACAATGAGAATATGTCTCCTTTGAATAGGTCAAAGGCAACCACAATGCCACGCTAGCAATGATAAGTAGATGGTAAGGTTAGTAAAGTACTTTGTAAGTGTACCACTGACATGTCTGACGTTGGCTGGCGTGGACCTGGTTCAGGTGGGGTGCAGGCCAGACAGATGGAAAGTGTGGCTCTAATTGGAGTTGTGCCACATAGCCACTCAACTCAGTTGATGGGAAATCTGAAGAGGACTGGATTTATCACCTCTTCTATGTGGGGGCTTTCCCAGGAGGTTTATGAAGGTGAGAATCTGGCAGGTATGTTTATAGGTAGCCTGGGATTTATCAATAATCTATCATCTGAGAGCTTCAGGTGATTCCTTCTCTACGAAAAAGGTTGAGAGGCTGAGTGTTTCCTGCAAGTCCACATTAGTGGTGGAAAGCTGGAGAACATCAGTTTTTATCCTGATACATTAGGTTTAATGTTTGCAAGGGCCATGTAAACCATTCAGGATTTTTATAGAGCCATATGCACTTTTATTACTGCAAAAGACAACACTGTTACAGTCATGATAAATAAAATTATTTGCAGGCCTTTGCAGCTTGGGCAATCCAGCGGTACTGCATTTTAACTCCTGTGGTCACAAAATGTAAATGAAGTTGAAACAGCAGAAATTTTCATCTTTTCTACTTGTAGTAATTCTCACAGAATCATGAATGCCTTTCTTTCTCCTTCCTGGATCTCTCCAAATAGATCCCATTTATCTGATTGGATTTCTGTCCCATCTTTCTACATATTACAGCTAATTAGTACCCCCTGATGAGAAACAGTCCACTGATGGAAAAAGCAGTTAGATAAGATCTGCATTAACAAATGTAGTTCATTTAATATCATTTGTGCTGCTGCATTATTAATAATACATAATTATCCTGCACAGGCTGGAAGGGGAGAATAAAACTGTTCTTTAATTTCTTGGCCTTTGCAGAGAAACAGTATATTAGAGAGAATAAAACAGTATTGGGCTATTGGTTGCCATCCATCATAGAGCTTTATGTGTCACACAATTTTATTAACTTTGGGTCTAGCTAGAATTTCTATATTTCAACACAATCGCAGACTACCCAGAGACAACCATTTTGTGGAATTTTGAACAGCCAACTTCTTGTTTCAGAATGTTCTATTGGGAGGCCCAACCGATGACTATCAGAAAGTTGCATTTTGCAGTCTGTTACTGAGAGGTTTTCACTGCAGTAGATAATGAACATCATTGAGGTCGATAACTAATGCTCACAAAATTTGATTTAACGCAACAGAGAAACCTGACTTCATTCTCCCCACTCTCAAAAATCAGGGTGTGCTGGATTAGAAAAGGCTTCTGGCAGAAAGCCTGTGTTCGAATAATAAAACAAGTGGTGGTGACAGCATCAGAAGAAGAATGGTCAGCATTGATTGACTGTCTACTTTATGCCAAGTTTTATGCTAAACGTTTTGCATGTTTTCATTCTCACAATAATCCTATACTGGGGGTTACAATTCTTATGGCAAAAGACCATCCAATTCTGGCAAGACCTCACATACCATCTGGAAAAAAAAAAAAAAACCTGCAGAAAAAGGTCATAATGCTTGCATTTTTCTTTGCTGTTGCAGTGAAGTCCAGCCTCTTGACCATGGTTTCCAGATGGGGAAATAGTGTAACTACACGTGGAGCTGCTGTCAGTATGTTTGTTTGCACAGGTAAGGCGGCCAGAGATGCAGGACGAGCAGTGGCCTCCGGAAACCACAGATCCTCCCCTCCTAGTCTGGCGCCCAAAGGAAGGGGAGAGTAAGAGAAAGGGCAGAGGTAAGGCTGAACACCTTGGAGGCATGTTTCTTTGCTCCAGTGAAGGTGTGTGTCAACCATTCTATTCCAGCCAGCTGTCCATTCATTTAGTTATCAAAATACTTACTGAGGCTCTACTACACCAGATACTGAAAACGGAATTCAGGGGAAAAAGGAGAGTAAAGACAGCTTTAATATTCTAAGAGAGCTCACATGTTGGTTGTAAAGCAAACATAAAAATAAATCATTACAATTCTCTAAGTCCAGTAACAATGTGGGCATTAGGGAAGGGACACTAAACTTGGCCTAAATGGTTCCGAAGTTTGATAAAGAAACAATCAATTGGTTCTTACAGAATGAATACTGTTCTCTGTGTAAACTGGCCACAGCTTATCTTTTTCTTTAGTAGCAGTACTGTACCATTTTAAATGAAACTTTACAAAAACTGTACCACCTAAGAGTTGAGTACATAGTAAAACCATTGCTTATTAAAATAAAGCATTTTTCTTCTGAGGGTCTAGATTACAAATATGTCAATATTCCTTTGAAATGCTTTTAACAGAGCCTGAAGGAGTGGTTAGTGTATATGCCAATAAACCTAAAAAGAACAGAAGGGAGCTGTATGGGATGTGGATTGGTAATAGGATTTATAGCATAACTAGTAGAACATTACAATAGAAAACATTTTTCATTGTGGGTTTTTCCCCCAAGAAGATTCACAGATATATCACAATTTTGAGATACAAATGATTGTGTTTCCCTTCCAAAGATTTTAATGCCTACAAGATGCAGGACAGAAGAAAAATCCTCTGAAAGTTAAGATAGCAATTGTAATGTCACAGCAATTTGTTCAGGTCTTAGTGCACCAAAAGTCCTTTTATTCATTGTGATTTCCTGTGTCATCTACATCCCTTGCTAAAAGAGACAACGAAATTCATCATTTCAGACTAAAGGTACTGTTCCAATCTTCTGCAGACATTGCAAAGACAGTCACAGTGTGGTGAAGACTACCAAGTTTTCATCAAAACCCTCTTCCCTGGGGCAGACAGCCCGATTCTATTCCTAATCTTCCATGAAGAGGGTGTGTGACTGGGGATTCTAGTGAGAACAGGGTAAACGGCAGTGAAGCAGTCCACTCCAAACCCCAGGCCCTGGAACCTCCTACAGTTCATTCCATTCTCCTTGTTATCTCCTGCTTCAGTGGAAGGGAGAGGACTGGAGATAGCAGAGGCTCAATGTGGAAGGAGCCTGGGTTTGAGTAACTGCCGAAAAGAGAAAACCAAACCAGGACATTCATTGTTAATTGTTGTAAATTCTATTGTGAAATTTAGTTTGCTTTTTGGTTTGAGGGTTGGCCCACCCTAAATATAATATAAGCTCTTTCTTACTGAAATAAATGAGATGAGGATATATAAGGCAATTTTCTGACATCTCTACATGGAACACTGCTACCATAATACAGGTGGGAAGAAAGGTGAGTGGCATTGATTCCCACTATAGAATGTAGATGACAACACTCTTATGAGGGAAGGGTGAGTGGTTGACTGGAGATTACTCAATTTAGGTGTCACACTATCTTACTAAACTTCTCTAATCCCACTAAGTTGTACTAAGCCCTAGTACATTTCTTTAGAATACTGTACTTTTCTGCTGTGTCCCTTTACACACATAATTTAAAAATTGATTTTTTTATTGAATGACTTCTTCTGTGCACTATAACCCTTCCTGAGGACCAAGGCTACTTCCTTCATCAAGGAAACCCCATTGTCAAGAACTGTGTCTGATATGTAGATGATGTCTCTGAAACTTATACCCAATTAGCACTCACCTTGTGGTTGTTTATTCCCGCTTATTCTATTCCTCTTCCAATGACAGCAGATTTCCGTTTTAGGTAGTCACATCCAATGACCTATAAAACCCTCTCTAATTATAAGAATTGTTACTTTAAAGTCCTCATTTCCAATAGATACCCACTCACACACTCAGACATATATCATAAGCTGTCACTACAGTGAATGTGGATATTCAAGAAAACTATCCAGAAGTATTCCTAGCCACCCTCCAAGGACCCTCTACCAACTAAACAGCTGTGAACAGGTATGCACAGACAAACATACAACCAGCCATAGATACCCCCCCCAGAGATAAAAATACCTTCAAACACATACCCCTTCACTACCTACACAAGCACATATACCATAAAATCATTTAATACATGTCATTTGGGTGACATTCTATTCTTTCCTACCTCATCCAATAAAAAATAAATGCAAAAAGTCAAATTTAAAATAACAATCTCACCTCTATTGTCTATTCTGTGCTTAGAGCTGCTTTTTCTTAAATCAGTGTCCTCTATGGGAAGAAGTACACAGGGCACAGAGGGGAACAAATGTCTCTACCAAAGTCTTCCATTATTCTATCATTTACATTGCAAATGTCATCAAAAATGCAAATATATGTGACATCTCTAATTGTTTTTAGATCTTAGGTTATGATAAACATTGGCTTGGTTAAATCATAGCTCCAGGAATAAAATAGCAAAGGTTTTGTTATTATTCTTTATATTTAGAGGAGCATAGAGAACACTACAATAAAATTGTTTTTAAAAGCTACCCATCCAAACTGACATATTCAGCATTCAAGTGATACTATATTCTGGATTAAAGAAGAAGATAGACAATATCACAAGTCCATTGATAATATACGAGGATTATCTTCAAACATTGATCCATGTGCTGGAAAAAAAGATAGGAATCAGACCATCTAAAGAATAAAAAGCGATAATGAACAGGACTCGACTAGAAGCCCTCCAGGAGGTCTCAAGATATACAATCAGTTCTGGTTTTCTCTTTCCATCTGGAAGTTTACAGACACAGCCTCCCCACCTCAGAGTAGAAATTCTTGCTCCCTCCACTTCCCTGATTAGCCCCTGATGCCCAGTCCAAGACAAAATCATATTTAAGAGAAGACGGTCAATCATTTTCAGATGCTGAGTAGGCTGCTCTTGGCAACATGAGAAGGACCAGCAGCCAATTGTGCCTGGTCTTCTGCCCCAGACTTAGTATCTTTATTTCTTCCAAAAGGTTTCACCCATACATATCATAAAGTTACTAGGATGTAGGCCAGAACCAGTTTGAGTAGGATGTAAAACAAATCATACTGTTGTTCTTTTTATCATCGCTGCAAATCAACACACATAGCCACACTTTTTTACATTGGTAGGCCAGGCTACAGTGAGCATTGAAGATAGCATTCAGGCAGGTGGCATGTGGAAGACAGGTGGTGTTTCCAGCCTTTGGGTGGTTTTGTTCAACTTTATAAAAGGTTTCATACTTTACTGGCACATCAATTTCAGAAGCCACCTTCACTCCACCTTCTGTGTTTCTCCATTGACACCTAGCATCCTCATTTCCTTAGAATTGTGCGCTCCAGGGGGCTTGGGGAAATGCCTCTTTAGAGAAACAGTGATGTCAAGATGAAGTTGCCCACAGTCATTCAAGGAAAAGCCAGCTCTTCACTGTAGTGGTCATGGGGTCTGATGTAAGCTATAGATCTCATCTCCAGAAAAACATTGTAAGCATATCAACACATAAGCATAAGCTTGCATTAAAGTTCAATACTCTCTTTATCCTTAATCAGTCCTTCCATATATTCCAGAACCTAGGTCTCCAGCTCTCTCTCTGCTGCAGTAACCAAACTTACTGCCACCCATGTGGAAAGAGCATGGGCCTTAACTTAAACTGACTCTCTGGAATTAACTAAGTCACTTATCTTCTCTGACACTTTCATTTCTTCATCCTCTATATAAAAATAACAATACCACCAGAAAAGCTAGTTCTAGCTCTATGGAAATGTCTTTTTTTACTACCACATCCTTTATAAGCCTCTTGGGACATATAAGCTCTATGAATGACCCTGAATGAATGAATATATGTAAACTCCCAGGTACAGAGTCTGATGTGGAATAGGTACTCATTTAGCATTATTTGCCATTTCTTTAGTGCAGAAACAATAAATATATTCTGATTCCCAGATGTTCTGTGGCTATAAAACATACTCCTCTCCTTGGTCAGCCACTCTAGGGTTTATTTCCCCAGTGGTGACCCAGCAGCCTCTAAAAAGAAGGTTTCAGGGGGATGCTTAAATGACCTCATTGGTAGTCATACCAGGATATTTAAAAAATACTTCCATATGTATTTTCATCTTCCATATACCCTATTTTCTTATGAATTCCCCTCATTGAATGAATGGTATGTAGCCATGTGAGGGTCATAAACTCAAAACTGATTTCTGTTTTGAGTCAAGAGGCTAGAAATAGATTTGAGAATCAAATTTATGTGGAGAGAAAAAGGGATCCTAATTTTATTAAGACTCCATTAACAAACAAATGGAGTCAGACATGAAAAACTTGATAATACAGTTTGATGTGAAGGAGGTGCTTTCCAGAAAGAAAGAAAAAAGGAGAACTTGTCCTACCTGGTCCCTGTAGAAGGCAACTGAGTAGATGCAGGCATGACAATAGGCAGACATCTGGGAGGGGAGTGACATAATCACAGATTGATGGGAAAGGTGAGTCTGAGTAGAAAGGACTTTCTTCAGGATTGCCCACTATTCTCAGCACTGCTGCAGTAGGACACAGAGAAAATCTCTCTTGTCACTTCCAGTTACCAGGTGCTCTCCTGTGGTCTGGGAACAACAACAAAGTAACAGCAGTGAAAGGGACTTGTTTTATACCAAACTGTGTTCTGATTCCTCTATACATTAAATCATTTAGTTTTCACTACACTGTGAAGGGGTTATTATGATGCTTTTGGGTTTAGCTATGAGAATGCTTAAGCCTAGACATTTAATAATGTACCATTTCCTAGTTTCTATTTTTCTGTTAGCAAATACTTAACTTAAATACTGCTCTGTGCTTACCAAGCATAATTCACACTGTTTTATGTGTGTTGGCTTATGTAACCCTCACAACAATATTACCCAGTATGCAGGTAGTATTGACCCCATTTACAGATGAGCAAATGAAGGTATCATTCTAATACGTAGCTTGTCTGAGTTTACCCATTAGGGAAGTGGCAGATGGGACATCAAGAATAGGCCAGTTGGTTTCAGAATCAAATTTGTTTCTTTTTACAGGTTTCCTGATAGGGAGTTTAAAATTCAACTGAACATCAGCTGGGAATTGAGCAACAGATACATAGTGACTGTGTGACCAAGGACTACAGACTGGATCCCTGATGCTCAGACCCAGTGGGAGTCTGAGCCAGAGCTCCAAGGGTCCACAGAGCCAAGGATCGGTGAAGTGAACCCAATGACATGGAGGTGCTGAGCTCTCTGACTGTTGCAGGAGCACAGAATGAAGCTGTGTCAGTGATGCCACATTCCAGCAAAGGGCATACAGTGACTGGCAAGGTCCACACCATCTCCACCTCCAGCTTTCACACAGTCATTCTGAAAGTGGGTGACCAGAGGGACTTTTTACTTTAACTTTAAACACATATACAGGCCTGCTTTTCTCTCTCTACCAAGCAGGCTACAAGCCATTCACATTAGCAATTGCCTTTTAACTTAAGTAGACACACCTATGCCTGCTTCTCTCTCTCCGAAGCAGGCTACCAACTGTTTATTAACATTTTCACTGATCACCTTTACTATTGATATGCAAAAGCCAGTCAGTTGCTCTCTGCTTTCAGCTCCAAAAACTGCAGAAGGAAAAAACTTAGAAACACAGTTTAAACTCTGTGGGTTCTTTCCACCATCCCCAGCCTTCTCAACCAAAATACCAAGCTAATGCAAGACTATCAGTGCAGACTAATTTATTTCTAACAAAGTGATTTTCTAATTATCCTAATAACTACACAAGAAACATGTAAGGAAAACTCCGATTACTTTAACATTGTCCAAAACCTTTCTCAGCCTTATCCAAAGTCCTTTCCCCAGATTGCCCAGAAATCCTCAGTCTCTCAGTCCTGATCCTCTCACCAAAATCTGCCAGTCAGAGTTCAATCCGCGTGTTTGAAGACCTCTTTCTTTAGGCGCGCTCCTTTGGCGTGCTCCAGCTCCTCGCATGCCGTCTTCTTCTTGTCCAGGTAGAAACTTCATGGTACTGGACCCAGCAAAGTTCACTTTCTTTTCAGGCCTAACTTTTGCGCAGCCTCTCACAGACACAAGTCAAACTCAGCAAAACAAACTCCAACATGGAGTTCAAATCTGCAAACTTCTTGACTGCATTTACCACACATGCTGCCAGTCCAGGTCAGTCAAGGGCTGCAGGCCCCCAGTGGCCACATGTGAGCCAATCTCACATGGCTCACATCTTTACAAGATGGCCGATTCCCATCTCTCTTCCACTGAATCTCTCTCTCTATCTCTATCCGCTCTCCATATTGGAATCAGAATCCGAATCCCCTCTCATTGTTTCCACACCCTTTATATATCCTGATTCCCCACCTTCCAGGAAACCTGTGTCACCTTTCTCCCTCCTGCATCTCCCTGAAGGGAAATTCCAACTAAGGTCATTCTCACATTTTAGCATCTGTCCTTGAAATCTGCAATCTTAAACAGGAGACAATGGGGGGGGGGGCAGCACACCCTATCATTACAAGCTACTTGGGTGCTATCTAACAGAAGACACGGGAAGAAAGCTGACCCCAGAAGCTGATCATTCACCCCCTCTAGACTGATTTCAAAGCAAAAGCATTTAGACTAACAGGAACTGAGATAATTTGAACTGTAAAGTTTAAAATAAAGTTATTTTTACCTGCAGTCCATTAAGGTAGAATATTTGTGAGAGAGATTTGATAAGTTATTGGAAATAAAGAAACTACATTTTCTTTGAACATCTGAGTGTTGTGTAAATACATGTGAGTTTACAACTCCAAAGGACTCCAAGAGTTTGTCTAATGAAACACCTGCACTGTATTTATTAGCAATTAGGATGAGGAGACGGACAACATACTGATCAAATTTGGGGCTAATGCAGAGCTGAGTGTTACAGTGAATACATTAAGCAATGGAATTAAGGCTTGAAAGGCTAACCCCTGCCTGGCCCAATGAGTCACATCTTGCCAGTACAGATTTAATTTATATGCCATTAACTAGCCTAAATTTCAAATAACTAATTGTACAAGAACAGGATCTGAATAAATCCTGTCCAAAAATTTGAAAGTTCTCTCTGTAGAAGACTGATTGTACAAGAACAGGATCTGAATAAATCCTGTCCAAAAATTTGAAAGTTCCCTCTGTAGAAGATGGGTTAGATTATAATGGTCCATGGGGGGGGGGGAGAAGAAAAAGAGTTCCTTGAACCCTAAATTTGTCCCAGCATATACATCATTTCTTTTAATTCTATGACACTTATAGTGTTATTTCTGCTTAATTGCACAAGGAATTAGTGATTCAAAACCCAAAATCACAGATAGTAAATCGCAAAGCCACTATTCAAACCCAGAGAGGTCTGATAGCAAAGGTTCTTTATACTAAACTGCCTCCCAAGCACGTGGCAAGGACTTTGGGGAAGATTCTGGTCATCAGAATCTTCCTCTGGAACTTCACCCTGAAGTCAGCATTGCCAACCATGGGGAGGGGATGTGGGGATACCAGAAATCAGCCATCAGCAACATGATGATGTTTTTATGATTCCGTGTCTGGAAATTTGCCAAAGCTATGGTTCCTATATTGGGTAACTTTTGCCACAGTAAAATACAACCCCAAACTTAGTTCCTTACAACAGAAAGCTTTATTTCCCACTCATCTGGTCCAAGGGTCAGTTGCAGTTGGATGCCAAGCCAAAGTCTAGTCCTCACCACAATGCAGCTCATTCTGGGATGCACACTGCACACATAGGAGATGGGAGCTCAAAAACCCTTGTTCTGATGTGAGCATCATCACTGGCTCACACTTTGCTCTCTGCCTTCTCAAGGCTCCAAACTTGAATTTCTTCAGACCCAACCCTTCCCTTGTTAGAGGAGACAACCAGTCCCAAAAATTCTCCATTGTCCAGTGAATAGCATGACTCTACCAAAATTTTGTTTCCTCTTACTTTTTGCTGGTTCATTTTGTTTTGCTTCTGTTTTGCCTTCAAAAAAAACTATCAGAGATGATGGGAAACACAGACCAATCTCAAATAAAGGGATGAGTGGAATGAGGTGAATGGAAATCTTCCAAATCCCCCCATAGCATCCTTGCTACGATGAAAGGGTGTAGACAATTGTGTTGTAACATCTCTAGCTATGGATGTTTATTATTTATTTCTTTAAAACTTTGAATACATCCCACATATATAAGCCTCAGGGCACATTTACAAGCACTGTTGGGAAAAAAAAAAGATTAAGAAAGCTGTATTATCTATTTATTCCAGGAGAGATTTACTTCATTTATTTATTTGTTTATTTATTTATTTATTTATTTGATTTATACAGCTGGGTCCAGCACAAGCCCCTGGGCATGCTCACATCAATTAAAACCACAGATAGAAGCAGAATGCTGAATACAAACAAAATCAACAATTAATGGACTATCCCCAACTGTAAAGCACTTCAGCAGAACCTTCAAATCATTCCTCCCCACTTAACCCCCTTGGGCAGGAGGCTGGGTTAACAGATGGTTAAACAATGTTAAGAGAAGAGAATACAACATTAGTACTGTAGATGGAGGCTGGAAGAAAGACAGTGCGTGAAATTCATTGAATAATTCATCAGTAGAGCTCTAGATTGAAATTGTGGACCTGGGTCCTGAATTGCAGGAAGCAGTTATCTGAAAGGGGCACACAAACCACACAGCTCTGAAAACAAGGGGAGAAAAGACTGTCAGGGGTGATGGGAATATTTGTAGTAGGAGATTATGAAAAACCTTACAACTTCTGTTGCTTATGGAATAGGTCAATAAAGTTTATTTACACATCAGGTAATCATCATCAAGATAGAAGACGAGAACCTTTCCAGCATCACAAGAAGCCCCTTCCATGACTTTACACAGTTTGTATTCCAACCCTGAGATAGTCACTATTCTGAATTTTGTTAACATAAGTTAACTTTGCTTGTTTTTGAACTTGATATAAAGGACATACAGTATGTACTCTTTCATCTGTGCCTTCTCCTACTCAACATTGTTACTTATCCTGGTTGCATGTAGCTATAGGACTTGTTTTTATTGCAATGTAGTATTAGAAGAATATTACACTTTATCCATTTAATTGTTGATGGACTCTTGGATTCCTTCCTGTTTTAATGATGGGAGTGATCATTTACAGAACTGCTCCCAGCAGTGTGGTGTATTATGATATGTACACTATAGTAAAGTATAGTCTTGTGGTTTAGAAGTAGGAATAGAATCATTGAGTCAGAAGGTACGTAGAAGATAAGTGTAGTCAGTGTTTATTGCCAAACAATTTCTTAAATAGTTTCACCAGTTTCCACTCCCCCTAGAAATGTGAATGCCTCAGTTTTACCTTACGTTTCTCAGTGCTGCATGTTGTCAATCTACCTATAAGAAACAGGTAGCTGATCTCACTGTGGTTCTGATTGGCATTTCCCAGATGATTCAGCCTAGCTTTTTATAACCCTGTTGGCTTTTCTAACATTTGAACTTGTGAAATGACTTTTTTAGCTTCTGACCCAACTCTTCTATTCCTTTGCTTAGGAATTTATAATATATCATAGATACAAGTCATAGTTGCATATATGATCAGTTTCTTTGTGGTTTGCATTTTCATGCTCTAATGGTTTTGATTGAAAGAAAATAACAATTATTGAGATTCAACTTATTGATCTTTCAGTTTTATGGTTAGTACATTGTGTCTTCTCTTTATGAAAACATTGCCTGTCCCCAGGTTTTAAGAGCTTTATTGCTTTGTCTTTCCAATTTAAGTCTCATACAAGTCATTTTTCCCATGTTAATATTCCATTACCTTTCCTTGAATAGACATTTCCTCCTCTAATGAACAGCAGTGGTGCCTTGGTTTCGGATTAGGCAGTCACATGAATAAGTTTCTAGATTCTTCATTTAGTTCCATTGGTTTGTTTGTTCACACTTCCATAAAAACCACACTCTAATTCTATCAACCGTTACTATAACTGCTATTTTAATAACGCTTTGTAGTTATCTTTCTCTTGTCTTTCTATACCTCTGTTGTTTTTCTTGTTGTATGTTTCTACATTTGACTCTTGTCTGCTGCTATCTCTAAACCCTAATTATTTCTCTTCTATGACTTTCTTTTTTCCTGTTAAGTAGTGGAATCCCAAGTGCTACATAGTACAGATATGGTATGATCGGGGGGGGGGGATAGAAGCAAGTATCAGTATGCTGCTCCCCCCCCCCCCGTTTAGTCCCTTAATTTGGTCAGATATGAGTAATATAGATATACTGTGGGGAAAGCTTCAACAAAGAAAGTCCAGTCTCAGCCAATAAAGTGAACTTAATACCAGCAGCAAAGCAAGAGAGAGCAAACCTTTCCTCACACCGTTCTCAGCCCAGGAAAAGCTAAAGAACACCTAAGTTGACAAAAATTTCTAAGAATGATGGAAAAAATACCAGGTCCAGGAATGCTGCTCAGGAATAAATGGACCAAGGTCTAGTTCTTGACAGAGGGTCCTGGGAACAACCTGCCTTTCAAGACCATTGACATCAGCTGCCTTTTTCTTTGGATAAGCGGAATCAATCTCTACCAAACTATCTAAAGAAGGAAGGAAATGAATGATTCAGATTCATCTGGCATGGTTCCTACTCCTTATGTTAAATGTATATTAAATTATGTGACTGCACCAACATTCCTTAACTGCCTTGTGTGCAATTACTGACATTTCACCAAGTCTTCCAGATAGAAAGTTATGCCATATGGTCACTACTACGAAAGACTTCACATTTTCCTCAATCAGCATGGAACAGAGAGATCTAAGTGGTGCTATGCAGACCTCTACCATCTTCCAAAGTCCAGTTCAAAGCTCCCTTATTCTAAGATTTCAGAGGTATTGATGGCCTGTGTGTTTGTGAAAAAATAATCCAAGTGAGTAGCTTTTAAAATTGCTGGTTGCATTTTATTGATGGCTGCTAATGTTCAAAGTAGATGTATCATCATTGCAAAATTTAGAAGCACTCTAAATATCCAGTAGGAAAGGAATAGTTAAATAAATTATAGTAAATTAACGAGATGGAATATTAATGTAGCATTAAAAGCAATCATTAAAAAGACCAAGTAGCAAAACGGAGAAGTGATCCTAATTGTGTGTATGCAAAACTACTAATATTTATGGACAGAACATGATGAACAAACAAAGCATGTTGCAGATAAAATTTTGGCAAAATGGTTGTTTTTGATGAAAGTTTCCTTTAATATGATTTTCTTAATAAATCTGAATTCAAGAGAAAAAAGTTCATTTTCCTTATTTCTGTTCTACTGTACATTTCTACTGTGCATGCATAGTATGTAATTATCTATATAAGCATTTTTCTTTACCTGTGCAACTGTGTATATATATGTCAGTTCTCCATTAATGAAAGTGGCTATCAAAATGGGCACAAGAACAGTTCAGTCCAGAAAGAATAGCAAAGAGTTTCATCCTGGAGCACTGAACTTGGGCATCAAAGTTCTCTTTGTTTATGTACTTTCCCTTCCTGAGAGCGCAGTAGGGGATTTCACTATTCCTTCTGAATATGTCTATCACAAATGCAAATATCTAAAGAGCACCAGCTACTCTGTCAGAGGTCTGGGCTCTCCTGCTCCTGAATCCAGAAACTTGACTCCTGTTATGCTGTGAAATGAGAGGAGTGAGAGGAGCAAGTTGCTGCAGCCTGACCCCAACCTCAACCCCTCCCTCAGAGAGAGAACTCCATCGTGGCCTATGCACAGCACTTTTCTTCATAAAAGGCAAGATTTCCTGTTTTATTTTTTATATCAAATTCAATTGATTTGCCATTTACTTACAAAACTACATAATTTGGGGTGTACAACTTTGCACTTCACCCGGGTGAGGTGCCTCACTGTCCCTCTACTAAGCTCCCAGGCCACTACCATTACTATCCATTACTGACTCTGAGCACTGGCCCCCTCCTGCTCTGGTCACCACCTCTTTTTTCAGAGTCAAAAAATGCTGTGGGATGTCTCAGGAGCCAAAGAGATGAGGAATCTGAAAGAGTGGAGCCCTGTCCTTCTTTCCCTCACTCTGCCACTCCTTGCTGAACAATCACAGTAACTAGTTTCACCTCTGGAGGATCAATCTTGCTCAGTTTAGGGCTGTTATGAGGACAAAAGGATCTTAATGTATTGTTCAGACTGAGGCAGCAATGTTCATGGTTATATACCACAGTTTTCAATATTACCTTTATCCATTCTATCAATGGTATTCTCCCCATCTCCAGTTCTTTTGCTTTATTTTGGAGTATGCTCACAACTCATGCAGGGGAGTAGGGTGCTATTACTAGGCTCCACTGAAACTTATAACAAATTAGTTTTCCTAGAAAGCAGACTCTGAGATTGAGATTTTGCTCTATGTGCAAAGAGTTTATTAGGAGATGCTATGGGAATATCACCTGGGTGGAGGGAGGACCCAGGCACTCAACCAACTGTGGGCAGTAGAAAGACCTTAGCCAACTATATGAAGTGCTCTGCCTATTAGGTGGTTCTTTTAGTTTATCCTGAAACTCAGGGAGTTGAGGGTCTGGACTTCTCTCCATGCAGCAGTTATTGGATGCTCAGGAAGGAAGAGGAAAGGACCTGAATGACACTTTTCTCTTCAGTCAAAGGACATGTCACAGAGAGGACTGCAACCAAGGTGTTCAGTCAGCTGATCTCCCCAAAATTGGAAACAGCTTGTCATTCCTATACTGACGACTTAGTTTAGTACAGTGTCCTGTATAAATCCAAACACATTTCATGGCTAGAGGTTCTTAGAACAGCCTGGATGTCAAACAGCTTTCTTTTGGAGGAGATTCAAAAAGATTTCCACAATCATATGTGTGTATATTCGTTAACTTCTCTTTGAATAGACATTATGCACACACCTATATTTTATCTCAATACAACAAAGTCCATAAACTGATAAGGTGGCAGAAATTAAATGCTAATTAGGTCCTCAAACTGCCACTGTCACTGTACAGTTCATGTCGCCATTTTTATAGATCCTATGAACTTTCATCAGGTGATCTCCAGGCACAATGTATGGAGATTCAACAATTCATCCATTATGCCTGCTTCCATCTGGGGTTCAGACTCTTTGATTAAGCATCTGATCCTAAATGAAGCATCCTCAATTATATTACTTGTCTGCTGTAAGTTCCCATATGTCATGTACCATTTCATATTCCCTTAATTATTGAGACTTTCAGAATCTTATGTTTCTACAAAACCATAGCTATTGGGGATTTTTTACTTTATATCCAGACAGAAGACTGTATCTTCTTTCCCCAATCCCTTAGAATAACTGACACAAAGTAGGTGATTTATAAGTGTAGTGAAGCAATGAAATGTGTCAAGTATTAGGACAGATTGAATGGGAGCTGCTGGAGGGGCGTGATGAAGTTTCACAAAGGGAGAGACTACAAACAGGCTCCTAGAAGTCATCTTGGAAGCTGCCCAGTGAAGCATGGTGCAGGGCATTAGAGAGATGGGAAGCACACACAAGCATGTACAGTTATGCCAAGGTCTAGTACGTTTGGTGGTCAGATGTTAATTCAGTAAGGCTGAAGCATAAGGTGATGAGGCTGCAGATATAGGTTAGGGTCAGCAACTGCATGAATTAAACATTTCAGGGGACAAAATTGGGAGTCAAATTAATGAGACATGGACAGAGTCTGAGTCAGGGGAGTGAAACCCACAAAAGCTGGAAAAGCACAAGGCACATTTCCGATACTTCAGCCCTCATTTCATGCAAGCAAACCTCTCATTACATTAGTTACCAGTTCAGTGCAAAGAGCAGAATGACAATCCAGGAAAAATCTAAATGGAACAACCTGGTTCTGTTGTCCTGAGCAACATATACCTTTCCCTTGTGAGGCAGGAACCCAACCATCATCCCATGAAGATTCCTTTTGCCTATGTCACAGAAAACAATTTTTTATTTTGGTTGAATCTGAATTATTTTCAAAATAAACATGAGCAAGTCTAAGAGATGCTGAGCAAGAAATTTTAAAAGCAGTCAGGTAACACCAGGACTTGACACCATCAACCTTCACACAAGCAGATTCAGCAAAAAGCAACAGACTGGGAGGTCACAGCACACCTTGGAGAATTCTCTGCAGCTAGGAGGAAAAAATCAACTGGGCTATGGCTCACCATCAACAATGCACAGTAGCCCCAAATCCTAGGGGTCCCCCTTGGACTTTGAAAAATGAAGAACTGGGGAAAGCAGAGGAAGGCAAAAGCTTCAGAATGTGCCAAACTTTTTGAATTTTCTAGCCTAACAGTTCACCATGAATATTGAAAGTTGAATCTTTATTTTTCAAAAACATTTGGTGAAAAGACTGTCAAAGTGTAACCCAATAGGTTTAGGGGCATGACTAATAGTGAAATACTTTTTCTTCTATATATTTTTACATATTACATATATATTTTTTACATCATTGTATCCTACCACCACATCATTCGTGAACCATCATCCCCATCCCTTGTGCTCATTCCTACCTTGATTTCACCCTTTCTCCCTCATGCCCCCTTGCCATATGCTATAATTCTGTTGTCAGCTTTCCAGCTTTAACTTTTTCTTGTCCTTTTTTTTTGTTTTTCCTATATGTCACATATAAGTGAGACCATTCAGTATTTCTCTTTTCTTTCTGACTTATTTCCACTAGTATGAGTCCTTCTAACTCCATCCATGTTGCCATAAATGACAGAGAAAAAGAACACTTTCACACTGCTGGTGGGAATGAAAACTGGTCTATCCTCTAAAGAAAGCTGTGCAAAGAATCCTCTCACTACTGAAAATGGACCTACCATTCAGTCTAGCAGCTCCACTTTTGGGAAACTACCCCAAAAAAAAACCAAAACAACAATTCAAATGGTGAAATATTTTAAAGAATGTATAATTCAGATTATAATTCAATATTTATGTAGCTAGAAACGATTTAGAAAGAATAGACCCCAATTTAGTATCAGAAGTGAGTAAAAACAAAAGAATATTTAGCCAAATATTCTGTGAGCTTTGATCATCTTCTTCCAAATAAAGTTTGAAAAAATACATTTTTGTCATTTTTAGAAGAACAGATCAATTCCTAACTCTAGGCTTCTGGCAGTTCTTACAGGTCTGGGCTCCGTCCTTTCTTTCACTTATATGCCCTACCTTTTCTAAGAATAATATTGGAAGTTTTAAAATATCTTTATGTATTTATTTCAGTGTCCATCTTAATCATCTTTTGCTTACTCACACAATATATGGACCAATATGCTTATTTTGGGAATTATAACCAAAGGAATGGCATAAGGTGATATTTTGTTCAAACATCTTAGCAGAAATCACTTTAAATTGAATCAGTACCCCACAAACATACTTATAATACATAGAGTATATCCTTGGTCGAAAGCGGGGCTTAGGTTGGTAAAGAGTGGGGTGAGCACCTATACTGTAAACATCCTCTTTACCAATTGCAAGGGAAGCATCAAGCTCACTAATCTGCACAAATTGTTTATTGGTTTTAGCAGTTACATAGACACACCAGGCAGGACCAAGGGCCAAGGGCAAGGAAAAGAATGGGCAGGAGGCAGGTAAGCCCCCAGAATCTTCACACTCTCTCTCTGGTCTCTCTCCCTCTCTCTGGTCTTTGTCTTGGTCTTAGTCTTAGTCTTGGTCTCTCTCTCTCTCTTTCTCTCTCTCTCTCTCTCTCTCTCTCTCCTCTCCTCTCCTCTCTCTATCTCCCCCCTTCTCCTCTCCCCTTCCCTCTCTCTGGAGTTCTCTTGTGTTTTCTGCACTCCTTTATCCCCTCTCTCCTAGACCCAGGTGTGTACACTTACAAATGTGCACACCCACTGAACAGCACAATCATGGGGAAGACACAATACCCCAGGTGCTGGCTATACTGGCTAATGAAAGAAAAAGCCTGACCTAATCACTAACCCATAGCATCACTTACTCAGGGACCCCTTTAATTCCAAAAAGTGTTTGGATCCCTCAGAATCCTCCAATAAATGTTTAGGAATCACCAGCGTGGCATGAACTACAAATCAGAAGCAGGTGATGCCAGTCATGGTTGAGTCACTAAAATGCTGACAGACAAGTCATCAGCAGATATAAGGCTCAGTCTCACCTTGGCTTGGGAAATAACAAAAGTAGAAGTCTAGATCAGTCCTTTGGAAGTCTAGATCAGTCCTTTTATTTATTTATTTTTTTTATCCTACTCTTGCCTGTGAAACCACAGGCTCACATTGCCTGGGGTACCATGGACTCAAGCAATCCCCAGCCTCAGCTTCCCAGGTAGCTGGGATTACAAGCACGCCCTGCCACCACACCCAGCTATATTTCTTTGGAACTAGGTCTTGCTACAAGCCCCCAGTGGGACTCGAACCGCCATCCCTGGCCCCAGCCGTGGCTTCCTAGGCTGCCAATTACAAGCATGTGCCACCATGCCTGGCCCTGAAAGTCTAGATCAGTTTTACTAAACAAATCTTAGTATGTTGAAAACCAAAGTTTATTTATTTATATAAATTATACCTCTTATACTAAATATACAGTCCTTTCAAAATCTAAACTAATCAGAAATGTTCTAGTCTCTGATTTATCTTTCATCAGTAAAATCTCCTTGCAGTCTCTAAATATACTGAAATTATAGTTTTTATTTCACAATAACCAAGGAATAGAAACAATCTAAGCAGCCCAGGAGGGATGGATGGATAAAGAAAATGTGGTACCATGTATACAAAGGAATATAATGCAACAGTGGAAGAAGGAAATGCTGTCATTTACAAAGACACGGATGATCCTAAAGGGCATTGTGCTAAATAAAATAAGTCAGAAAGAGAAAGACAATTACCACCTGGTAATATTTATATATTGAGTGGATGGATGGATGGATGGATGGATGGATGGATGGATGGATGGATGGATGGATGGATGGAGAGAGATGTCTAACAAAAAAAGGTCAAAACTTACTTTTATAAACAGAGTAGAAAAATAGTTGCCAGAGGCTGGAGATGGGGGGAAATAAGAAGGGGCTTGTAAAAGTACAAAGTTTCAATTTTCAGATGAATAAGGTCTGAGATCTAACATGGAGATTATAACTGATAATACTGTATTGTAGAACTGAAATTTGCTCAGAGAGTAAAACTAAAATGTTCCCACAAACAAAAAGATGTGAAGTGATGGATATATTAATTAACTCAGTGGGGACAATCTTTTTACAATGTCTATGTATATCAAGTCATGGTGGTGTGTGCTTTAAATATCTTATAATTTTATTTGTCAATTATGCCTCAGTAAACCCAGGGGGGAGAAAGAAACTACAGTTAGAATCCTATTCTTGATTATTTTCCAATTCTCTTCAACTGTTTTGCCTTCAAAAGTCTGCTGTGGAATTATGACTGTCTGTTCTCTCTTTTAAAAAGCGTCAGTCCTCCTGACATCCAGGAACACAGCTGAAGAAGCCCATCTCCTCACTCTTCGTTATCTCGTTAGAATGGCATGACTTGGGCACTTCTCCCGCTTGGTTTCAATCACTTCTACTTCATCAACCAATTTCCTCTGGTGGTTCAGAATTAGGACCAGATTAACAGTTTCCCCATTCCCTGTCTCTACTCTCTGGGAGAAGACATTTTCAGAAATTGTGGTTTTCTTTAGTCATGTGGGCAGTGAAGCCAAAACCCATAATCTCCTGGGGTTTAAACTGTCTCACTGACCACCCCTTATCAGTTGAATGGGAATGAAAATTGG